>OZ005742.1:33747417-33990445 GCA_963930735.1 Dioctria linearis | reverse complement strand
ATTTGGACAGGATAACGTCTGTCAGTTCAGCTAGTTGGTATAAATATATAATCTGACTTATAGATAAGAAGAAAGGTTACATAATGAACTATTGAGAAAGAACATTATGCAGTAATTCTAAATGGTCTTGTATCAATATTAAAATCTAAAGAATTTGAAAATTAGTTGTAAATTCTACACATGTATTACTAAGCGGCTCACGAAATCCATAATTTGTTCGATGACTCTCGATCAAAAGAATATCGCGGTGCCTTAAAATTCTACCGGAAACATTCAACGAAATAGATTTAGGAAACTTAGGAGAATCTATTAATCCGGTCAAAACTTTATGAATAAGAACACATAAGAAAAACTCAAGCCTCTTATTGAGCGACGTCATATTAATTAAAACTAGACGATCAAAATATGGTGGAATCTCGAATCTACTATTATTCCATGGATCCATGGAAGGCGACGAAGGGCGAAACGTAAAGCTTTTTCTATACAGATTCAATCCTATTAATATATACACTATAATAAGGACTCCACACTTGACAGCCATCTTCAGCATAGACCTCACCAATGCATCATACATGGAACGGAATACATACGGGTCATTAAATTCTTTAGCCCAGCGCCTAACAAACCCAAGCATTGTAAAGGCTCTCCCAATAATATAATCAAAATGGTGTAAAAAGTAAGTTTTGAGTCAAAGGTAATGCCTAAATCCTTAATTTGGCTTACAACATTTATAGGAACATTGTCTATGTGATACTGGTAGACACAAGGAGAAAGCTTACGACTAAAGACAATAACATAACATTTGAGAATAGGTAGAAATAAGTTACTATGGTTACACTATACCACAAATTTAAAGTACAGACATCATTCTGTAACAGTACACAATCAGTCAGTGACTGAATCTGTTCAAAGATCTTAACATCGTCAGCATATATTTAAATTTTAGAGAATGTTATCACAGGTACAAAGTTATTAATAAATATGACAAACAATAAAGGACCAAGATGGCTTCCCTGTGCAACTCCAGACTGCGTACAAACAATATTTGAAAGCGCGTTCCTGAAGAGGACTTTAAAATTTCTACCACTTAAATAGATTGAGATCCAATCAACCAACAAAGGAGAAAAACCTATTTTTAACAGCTTAAACAGCAGCAGTCTGTGGGAAAGCTTGTCAAAGGCTTTGGAGAAGTCGATATAGACACAGTCAGTCTGTAGCTGCTTTTCGAAGGTATTAGCAATAAAGGATGCTAAAAGTGTCAAGTTGGTTGATGTTGATCTGCCCTTAATGAAACCATCTTGTTTAGTGCCAATTAATGGCTTACAGCCTAACGTTAGCAGCTCACAAGCCATACCTTCAAGAAGCTTCGGTATAACAGATAAATTAGCAATTGCTCTATATAGTTACTAACCAAGTAGTACATCTTTCAGTTTTTTTAAATAGGAATAACTAATGAAGATATCCAGGCAGCAGAAAATACACCGGTTGACAAAGACAAATTAAATAAATTAAGCAGTGGCTCAGAAATACTATCTATCAAAACATTGTTTTTAGATTATTGCTAGGTTTAAACATCCGGTCCAACAGAAGGGGAAGAATTCAACTCACGAACGTGCTCACCTAACATATATTCACTAATACACCGCACATTAATATCTAAGCTACAAATATTAGACTGTCTGTATAACGCTTTAATCTGACTTCTGATAACTGAGATTGAAACCTTTTTTCCATGATTATTGGATGTGAGTCAGTTCAGCGATTTCCTGTCTTAATTAGAAGTGAAAAAAAAACATTTATTGAGAATACCTGCATTGAAAATGGCTACAGTTAAATGGGAAGACTTATACGGTATATGAATATCTTGTCGATTGGGATATAAGGAAGCTCGCGAAAGCACTACCTTATGCACTTTTTTTAGAACAGCAAGTGCTAATTTTATATAATAACTGATAGGAGAATTTCTATTTTTATTTGCAGTAATTCTCACAAATGCGTTTGGCATGAAAATGCTTTCATCAATTGGCTAAAATGCTCCTTTCTTTAACGTAATGGGGGCAGACCCATATATACATAAATCCCCTACCCAGCCTTTTAAATTATTCATAAATTTGATTTATTTTTGATAGAAAATACTAAGGAAACTTAATATTTGGTCAGTGCATTCAGTAATTTAATAGAATACATAAAAAAAAACTTTTCTATGCCAAACGGTTTTATTTTACATTCGAGATGATGTACTAAATAATATAGGTAATAATAATGGGTAGGGCTGCCATCTGTAAAATCATTAAACTAAGACAACAAGTTCGAAAGCCCCGGACATTTTAGCTTGAAACCCGGACATTGTTGCTAAATAATTTTCTGTTTTACTTACAATGAAATAGGTTAAAATTGTTATTCATAGTGTCTTTTTTATTTAATCATTATAAAATTAGTCAGTTTACAAAAAAAAAAACAGTAAAATAAAACGATGTGAATGAACTAAATTAAATCTCTCTTACATTTAGGAACATAAATAAATCTTCTAAAAATTAGAAATACAATTTTACATTTACATTTAGTTAGCTGTCAAAATAGCTTAATTTCTCGGGAAAGGTGAAGCTACATGGCGAGAGACTTTAACTTCAAGAGACCACTTTCTCGATCTCTGGACACCCAGAGACCCAGCATACACTTTGGAGATGCAAAAAAAAAATCTCTAAAGATTACTAAATTACTAGAAATTATTTTGTTCTCCGGCTTCGGTCTCCCGTCGTGTATTTCAAATCAATCGGGTTTCCATGCTCGGTCTCTAGTCTTCGAAGTTTGCTCATTTTTCGTCTCTAGATTTCCGGAGACTATTGTGTGTTCTGCTGTTAAGTTAACTATGGAGTGAGATTGGCAAGGTTTTTTCAATTTTTATTTAAATCATAGGGTAACCGCATTGAAAATCGAACAAAATTTGCACTTTCCCAACGTTCTTATTTTACTGAAAGTTAAGTGTTTTTGTCGTGCGATGAATACTACCTCTTCAGAGAAAGTTATATAAAGAATGCCTTTTATAAGAAAAACAATTAAAAAAGCTAGAATTGGTATAAGACCAATTCTTATGATGCTATAGGTGAATACCCGTATGTAATTTCGTATGGTCACCTATTTATCTGCACAAGTTTGATTTTGAAGTGGTTTTTCGCATATTTCTAGGACGGTTCGTTGGAAAGAATAAATGGTGATAACCAATTTCATAGGATTTCATATTCTGAAGAACTTTTTAGTGCAATTAAAACGTCTAGGACTGATCGTTTTCACAGTATACGTACAAATCTTAAATTTTTATATAGCAATACCAAGAATATTTACAATTTTCTGTGTACAAAATTTCCGTTCTCTACGTTGACGCGTTCTCAGGCAGTGTGCAAATATACAGTAAAAAACGAAATTTGTATATGGCAACCCTAGGAAAGTGTTACCCGATTTGTCTCATTTTCGAACTTAAATTTACTTTTTTTAAAGCCCGTGTGCAAATTTTCAGGTCTTTAAATATACGCGTTCCCAACCTATCGTGCGGACGGACTCACGGACGGCCGGACAGACGAACAGACGGAGTCTCAAGTTGGGATAGTAATGGCTTTAAAGAAGAGATATTTTTTTGTCAATAGGGGGCTGGTTATTTTTGAAAAAAAAAAAATCACACTTTGTGTGTTGTCCTTTATCCCGTAAAATTTCTGCATAAATATTTTTTAAAGCTGTTCCACTTTCTTTCTAACAATGTTTTTCTTGACAATTAACACAGATTTCTGGAGACCAAATATAAATTTCGTGAAAGTATACACTTCAAGAAGTGTCTCTAGACAGTTTTTCTTATGGTCTTCAGAACCTAATTTTTTGATCTGATACAAGAATCTCTTGCCATGTAAACATTTTGGAGATCTTAGATGCTGTAAACCAGAGACTTAAGAGCAAAGGCCTCTCACCGTGTATCATTTTTTTAACAATGTATAGAAATAAATACAATTAAAATCTTTAAAATTAAATTTTGTTTTGATTAGTGATGAAGCCGTTTATATGTTCAGTGATTATCTTTCTTTCATCCACAGTTGAGAAATTGTTAAAACACTCTCTCTTCGTTGGCATTATGAGCTGGTACGCTTAAACATACATGTTGATTTGCCGATAAAAGCTTTTCTTATCGCTTAGATTTTGGATGAAATTTTGTAAATTCATCCACTCATCTATCAATTTTGTGTGAGCAATTTCAGTGCTTTTGTTTAAAAAAACAAAAATGATTTTTAATTGCAGTCCAAGGAGTGCAAAAACATCCAGTAAAAATGATGAAATTGTTGTAAAAATTATACACTTGCACTATGCCGAGGAACAGCATGATCTTAGTAGAATGCACATGCCTATACTTCCCCTATTCGGTAAAAGTTCCGAAGTTTCCTCCTTTTAAAAATGAGTTTTACAGTTTATTAAGTTATATCCATTCTTTATCTTACATACTTTTGTTTTTCTCGTTGTTTTTGTAAATTTTTTTGTCCTTTTTTTTTCTCTCGTGAAGTATCGCCAACTTGAGTTATTTGTACGGTGGCATTTACATTTATTTTATATACGTGAACAGACCCAATGTAGTATCGAGATTTAACATTGGGGGGGGGGGGTACATAAAACAAACACAAGTACACAAGGCAAGTTACACAAGCAAAATTGTCGTACTGCTAGCTTCGTTACTGAGCTAAGACTGGCTGGGACCAGAAGCGAGAACTTGAGTGAGAGTCGAGTCGGTCTGACTGCCGGCATTATGAACTACACCGTACATACACAAAAAATTAAATTTTTGTTTAATTGGTTTCCAACATTTTAAAACCCGAACAGTATAGAAAACTCCGCCCGGACACTCCCCGGACGCCCTTCAAACTAGGACAAATCCGGGGAAACCCGGACGGATGGCAGCCCTAATAATGGGTCACAAATGTCGGACTTACCGAGATATAGGTCTGATCAAAGCTTCTGATTACTTACTTATTCCGCTTACGCAGTAAAACAAAGTGGATCTTAGCCTCCAAGTCTAGAGGACATTGCTGCTCTTGGTCGTGCTCGATTTCTTGCCATTAGACAGCACCTATATGTCGGTAAGCCCCACAGTTGTCATCCATTTAACGTAAAAGTTTTTATTTTATCTATTTTATTTCTAAGCTTTAAATCGACTCGTCTTTTGAGTATACCATATACATATTGTTACGCGCCACAAAGTGATACAAGCGACATCTATTGTAAATGGAAACAACTTTAGGTTAGTGACATCCTAGTAAACTGGGTTTGGAGAATGGAATATTCAGGAAGGTTCTAGGATAATTCGTAGAGTATAAATACGGCGCTGCTCACATCCAGGAGGCGAGTATTATTTCAGACAGCGAAGTGAGAAGTGAACGAAGTAAACTATTTGGATTGCGATAATTAGAAGTACAGTACTAGCGATAAATAAAGAATTGATTTGATAATTATTTGTGAATTTGTGAGAGTACAGTTAAATATAGAAAGAACTTTAATTATATCTGAAATATTGTGTTTTAAATAACGAACTAAGGCCACGCTCGTAACAACTGGTGTCAGAAGTAAAATAAAATCGCGAAATAAAGTGGTGGCATTTGACTTTGAAATTCAAAGAGTGATTAATTTTGTGAAATCGCGCAAGAATGGGACGCAAACTAGAGGAGCTTCGCATACAGGAATTGAAAGTGGAGTTGGGGAAGCGGTCATTGCAAACGACAGGTGTAAAGAATGTTCTAGTCGAGCGACTTAGACAAGCGTTGATAGAGGAAGAAAAGAATCCTGATACATACGTTTTCGAGGAAGAACCAGAAACTGAAGAAGAGCCTGCGATGAACATAGAACAGCTTTTGGGTACTTTAATGACCAAAATGGAGCTTTCAACCCTGCAAGTGAAAAATGCCCTTGAGGAACAAAAGAATTCTCTAGAAGCGCGTTTGGATGAACAAAAGAATGCTTTTGAGGAACAAAAGAATTCTCTAGAAGCCCGCTGGGATGAACAAAGGTGTTCCTTGCAGAATTGTCTAGAAACCTGTTTGGAGGAACAGAAGACTTTTCTTAAAAATTCATTAGACGAGCAAAATGTAAAAATTGAAGGAATCCAGCAGGAAGTGCTGGAAGTTCAACAGCAAGTGTCGGAAGTGCAACAAAATGTTACGGAGAAGCTTGACAACTTTAAAGCAGATTTGGACAGAATGAAGTACCGACAATCTCGGCACGAAGGAACTGAAATATCCGGTGCAGGCAGAATGAAACCTCCAATATTTGATGGACAAAATTCGTGGCATATTTTCAAGAGACAGTTTGAGGCAGCTTCCGAAGTAAATGGATGGAATGACGCAGACAAAGCTACAGCTCTGGTATTAGCCCTTCGAGGTCCTGCGTCAGAGTTATTACAAACTATTCAGATTGAAAAGCAACGTGATTACATTTCACTAGTACAGGCGATAGAATTACGTTATGGAGATGAACACATGCAGCAAGTATATCGCCTGCAGTTACGCAACAGGACTCAAAAGCATGGCGAGTCACTACAACAACTGCAGGCTGATGTGGAAAGATTAGCTTATCTTTCGTACTCTAGCGTAAATGCGGATTTCCTTAATGAAGTGGCAACAGAAGCATTTGTGAACGCCATTGCAGATCAAAATTTACAACAAGCGTTAAGGCTAGCAGGAAAGAAATCAACAGCAGAAGCACTAGCGTATGCATTAGCGTATGAATCTGCCAGGCAAGCTTCTCGAAGTGCAGTACGAGTGAGAGAAATTTCGGTGGAGGAATGTACTTGTAATAGAATGCAGCCATCACAGAGCAATTCTTCACGCGGTATTCTACGATGCTGGAATTGTAATAGACCAGGACACCTCCAAAGGGACTGCAGAAAACGCCGTCGAACAGAATCACCAGAAGAGGAGGACAGAACAGAATGCCAAAAATGTCGAGCCAGGGAGCAAGCTATTCGGGGAGAGCCTAGAAATCAAACAGCGACTAGTCGCATCAGCTCCCCTGTTCAGCAGTCGGAAAACATGTAAAAACCAACTTCGGGGGGCAGAAGTTGGTTGATAGAGTCGACAGCCCCGAAATCATCATTCAGATAGCCCAGTTGCAGAGGAATAATAGCAGTCTTGTTATATATGGAAGTGTAGGACAAAATGACTGCGTTGTCACTATCGACACTGGAGCTTCGAGATCAATTATTAGAGCGGATCTTGTCAAGAACAAATGGCTTCACAATACCACCAAATATTTACTAAGAACAGCAACTGGAGCCGCAGCACAAGTTTTTGGAGAAATATCTTTGGATATTCAACTAGGTGAACTACTATTTCCTCACAATTTCCTAGTTTCAGACATAATGGATGAATGCATCCTTGGAGTAGACTTTATGACCACATATAAAATAAAATTAGATGTCGGAGAACGAATACTCAAATATGGCAACATAGAAATTCCTATGAGACTAGGAGGAGGAACAGATTATCCTGCAAAAATAAGGACGATGGTCTGTGATAATATGACCCTCTCCGCATTCTCGGAGACGCTAGTATGGACAAAGCTTACTGATGACATCGGGACCTGCCGATTCTATCTGGTGGAGCCTAACCCTACAAAAGTAACATCGAACATCATCGTTGGTAAGACTTTAGTGAAGGCAGAAGGCGCAACATTAATTCCAGTCAGAGTACTCAACACATCCGAAAATGAGGTACAACTAAAAGAAGGTGCTATAATTGGAAATTGTGAGCCTGTTTATCAGATTGTTAATTTGGAAAATGGTAGTAATATTAAGGAGGCGATACGTATACCAGCTACTACTCAACAGGTTCAGAAACTTCTTTCATCTAGTGCCTTAAGTGAACAGCAATACAACGATGCCAAAGATATGATCGATGAATTTTCGGAATTATTTGCAATGAATGATGATGATTTCGGCAAAACAAATCTTGTCCAGCATCGGATCAATACAGGAGATTCTAGGCCCATTCGGCAACCACCACGAAGACTACCATTAGCCAAACAACCAGAAGTTTCAGGTATGATAAATTCCATGAAAGAACAAGGCATAATTGAGGAATCTAACAGCCCTTGGACATCGCCAGTTGTTTTGGTCAGGAAAAAGGATGGCAGCACACGATTCTGTGTGGACTACCGCCAACTAAATAATGTAACAAGAAAGGATAGCTATCCGTTACCAAGGATTGATGACACGTTGGACACCCTTTCCGGAGCGCAATGGTTTTCCACATTGGATTTGAAGAGCGGTTACTGGCAAGTGGAAATACATCCCGAGGACCGAGACAAAACTGCTTTCTCAGTTGGAAGTGGCTTATGGCAATTCAAAGTTATGCCATTTGGATTATGTAATGCTCCAGCCACATTCGAACGACTCATGGAATGTGTTTTACGAGGATTAACCTGGAAAACATGTCTTGTCTACTTAGATGACATAATTGTGATCGGAAGGACATTCGAGGAACATAAAAACAACTTACGGGACGTACTTCAAAGACTGAGAGATGCGAAACTGAAGCTCAGCACGAATAAATGTGCTCTATTCAAGAATGAAGTAAAATATTTGGGGCATGTAGTTTCATCACAAGGAGTAAGAACTGATCCAGAGAAGATAAGAGCTGTGAAAAATTGGCCTGTTCCAAAGGACAAACATCAATTAAGGAGTTTTCTTGGATTGGCTACCTACTACAGGCGATTCGTAAAAGGTTTTGCAGATATAGCAAGGAGCCTACATCAACTTACAGAAAAAGGAAAGCCGTTCATATGGTCAGATAAATGTAACGAGAGTTTTGCAAATTTGAAGCAACAGCTCTGTGGAACTCCAGTGCTTCACTATCCAAAGCTGGGAAAAACTTTTATATTGGACACGGATGCCAGCAATGTAGGTATTGGTGCAGTGCTTTCACAGGAGGAGGATGGTCAAGAGGTGCCAGTAGCTTATTTTAGCAAAGCACTCTCAAAATCAGAGAGAAATTATTGTGCTACAAGGAAAGAGCTACTTGCCATTGTAAACTCAACCAAGCATTTCCATAAATATCTCTACGGGCAGAAATTTATCCTCCGCACTGACCATGCAGCGCTTAAATGGCTTTTGCAGTTTAAGAACCCTGAGGGGCAAGTGGCGAGATGGATAGAGCGACTCCAAGCTTATGACTTTGAAATCCAACACCGAAGAGGACGTATCCATGGAAATGCAGACGCCCTTTCACGACGTCCATGCAAAGTTGAATGCAAACATTGCGTTCGGCTGGAAGAAAAAGAAACAAAAGCAACAATACAGCTGATGACGGTGGAACCATCGACAGGTTGGAACAACGAGAGCTTGCGAACAGCACAACGGGAAGACCCAGACATATCACCTATTCTTGCTTGGAAAGAAGGCATGGAAAGACCACAATGGCAAGATATCTCGGAGAGGAGTGAGAAACTGAAGAGCTACTGGGCTCAATGGAACTCTCTTCACGTTGAATGTGGTATATTAAAGCGCAAGTGGGAATCAACTAATGGCGAGTCATTCCGAATGCAGATAGTCGTGCCAGCATCCCAGATCAAAGATGTTCTAGAAGAAATGCACAGTGGATCATCTGGAGGACATTTGGGGGTGAATAAAACAATTTCCAAAATACGTGAAAGGTTTTATTGGTTACATATGCGAGAGGATGTTGAGGAATGGTGCCGCAGATGCACTACCTGTGCTTCTTGCAAAGGACCACCACACAGAAGTAGGGGAGAAATGCATAAATATAATGTAGGAGCCCCATTTGAAAGGATAGCCGTAGACATCGCTGGACCTTTTCCAGAAACAGATAACGGTAACCGTTATATATTAGTTGCTATTGACTATTTCAGTAAATGGCCTGAAGCTTATGCAATCCCTAATCAAGAGTCTACCACAGTAGCGGATCAAGTAGTAATGAATTGGGTCAGTAGATTTGGTGTTCCTCATGAACTTCATTCGGACCAAGGACGGAACTTCGAATCACGGACTTTCCAAGAGATGTGTAAAATTCTGGGAATAAGAAAAACCAGAACAACTCCTCTGCATCCACAATCTGATGGCATGGTAGAACGCTTCAACAGAACATTGGTCGAGCATCTAAAGAAAGTAGTCGACTATCACCAACGCGATTGGGATCGACATATTCCCATGTTCTTAATGGCCTATCGATCAGCTGTACACAACACGACCGGACAAACGCCAGCAAAAGTAATATTCGGAAAGGAGATGCGTTTACCTAGCGATCTCAAGTTTGGTACACCCAGACGTGAACAAAAGTTACCAGACGATTATGTATCGGAACTTAGACAACGATTGGCTGATGTACACGAAGTCACGAGAGCAAAATTAGCAATAAATACCGATCGGATGAAGACCCGCTACGACTTACGTGCTAACTCAGCAGGATTCAATGAAGGAGACCTTGTTTGGCTGTACAACCCGAAACGACGTAAGGGACGTTCACCCAAATTACAACAACACTGGGAAGGACCGTATTCAGTAGTAACTAGAATAAATGACGTAGTATATAGGATTCAGCGGGGTACAAGAGGCAAACGGAAAATCGTTCATCTAGATCGATTATGTCAATACTGCGAGCATCAAGACCGTGGATCACCTGTTGTTCGGGACGAACAATTTTAAGAAGGGGACAGTGTTACGCGCCACAAAGTGATACAAGCGACATCTATTGTAAATGGAAACAACTTTAGGTTAGTGACATCCTAGTAAACTGGGTTTGGAGAATGGAATATTCAGGAAGGTTCTAGGATAATTCGTAGAGTATAAATACGGCGCTGCTCACATCCAGGAGGCGAGTATTATTTCAGACAGCGAAGTGAGAAGTGAACGAAGTAAACTATTTGGATTGCGATAATTAGAAGTACAGTACTAGCGATAAATAAAGAATTGATTTGATAATTATTTGTGAATTTGTGAGAGTACAGTTAAATATAGAAAGAACTTTAATTATATCTGAAATATTGTGTTTTAAATAACGAACTAAGGCCACGCTCGTAACAATATATTGTTTAATACTAATGGCCGGTTTCACAATCCAGGCTTAAGTCAGGGCTCAGAATGTTTCCACTAGCTAAACCGAATATAAAAATCGACGGCAACCCATGCATCGAAATGCATCGTCTGACACTTTGGGATATTAAATTGTGTATTTTCGCATCACTCAATTCTTCTGCATGAGGTAAATATTCCATTTTATGTCCTTTCTTTCTGAATTCCATTATTCGATAGTGTGTCATTTTCTTCCTTAAAATGATTAATTAATTAATTAAACACAAACTTTTTGCACCTAGAAGATGGTCACAGTTGAGAAATTATGTAATGTCTACAAACCAACCGGTAACTAGATAACTTAGACTTAGGCCCCCAAGATGAAGGGCTTAAGTTAAACTTGGCTTAGGCCAGTTATGCTGCTTAAGCCTTGACTGTGAAATCATATATAAATTTAAGCCTTGGCTTAAGCCTGGACTGTGAGACTAGTCGTATGTGTTTTAAGTGTGCTTAAATAAAAAATGTACAGTTTGAGTTGCTATTTACAAAGGACGCAAACTCCTTATCATCTTCGATTCCCTCAGTACCTCTTTATTGCAAGGCTTCTTACCTGTTAATTTGTCACATGCCAACTCCTCAATACGTAGCCCTTCCAAAGACCTTACTCAGCTCAATTCCACATACGCTTGGCCTTCCTCAAATAGCCTGGACCCCACATACACTATAGCGTGGTCAACAGTAGTGCCCCGTAGCCCCGCAACATCAGGATTGGGGAGTTGAAATCGGCAATTTAATGACATAGTCCCTACTTAGTACCCACAAAATAAATTCAAAATCGGCAGATCCACAGTCCTCACTGTTTAGTCGGGGAATGCCGCTGAACCACCAAATTAAGGAATTAGACATCGGAGTTCATATAATGTTGTATTATCATGGGGACGAAATTCGTCTGTGAAGTTTCATGAAAATCGGTTAATAGTTGAAAGATCTGTCGTAATATTTGGAACAAACCTACATACGAAAGTAAACCTAAATAAAACCGTTTAAAAACAGGAGTAATGCACAATAAAATTGAAAAAAATTGAAAAACATAAAGATATGTACTTCACCGAAATTTTCAGATTTTTAATATATGTCTGTAGCTAGATATGCACTTTCAGGTTGGTATAATTGTGGAATTATTTGAAAATTTTAGTTAGCAGTTTGGGGTCGAAAGATCTTCGGGGCCTCCACCTGCCCATGACCGCGGCAGCATTACCTACGCAGCTGACGGTATTTAATAGTTGAACATTTTCAATAATTCTGACCTGGTATTGATAACAAACAAATGTAAATTTGCAGTAAGTAGTTTAAGTATTTAATAAATATTTAGAAATGATATGAATGGAATTTTGTGATTTTTGTAAGATCCAATTACATTTTCTACAGCCTCGAAAAGATTATAAAGATGAATGGTAGTTGCGTGGCGTGGACTTGGTGCGATTATAATTTTACAAAAGCGTTAAATTACCATGCGCTCAAAGGTTCTAGCAGAAGTTTCAATAAATTATTTATACCCTTCTCCAAAGCTGTTTCTTAAGAATTCCAGGAAGAAAAGTAGACAACTGTGACAGTGCGTCGACTGCGCGTACAGGAAAATGAAGTTACGAAGCATATCATATGTGATCGTCCCGGGCTTGCAACTTTGAGGTTGCAAATCGCTGGAGAAACATCTATCCAAATAAGATATGCCAGCTAACTCCAAAGGCAGGTATCCATCTCGTAAAAGTGACAGATTTAACTTAACCACTCTAGGGCAGAACACAATAGATCAACTCTGGTCACGTTGTCGGTATGGTCTAGTGGACGTGAGAGTAGGCGTGAATTGCAGTGTTTTGGTTCGCTGCTTTCAAAATTAAAGACATAATCATAGTCAGGTCGAAATTTATTTCTGTATATCTGTTTCAATCAAAGCTGTAAACAAATTTGAAAGTTTCCGTTTTCTCGGAAACGAAAGCAATGATAAATGGTTTTCAGATTGTGGAAGATGCTCAAGACTCTTCTAATGTACTTGGTAAGCTGTCTAATAATAACGGCTTTTGAGTTCTGTTAATGAAATTTCAAAGAATTTGCGAAATACGATAATGAAAAATTTCAAATTTGTTTCTAACAGAGTGTATTACGAAACAGAGAGTATTATTCGTCGCCTTCATGAAACGGGAAATTAAACTTTTGAGATGTAACAATTTTAGCAGTAAACGATTTTCCAATATAATTGCTCATTTGCTTATTTGCGCCTGACTGTAACTTTTTCTCATCAATATCATATTTCAAGACGTCTCTGCTGATCTATTTCCGCCATTCCATTTTTAGAGTCTTGAAAGCTTCGTCTGGTGTACCTCAAGGGAGTCATTTGGGCCCGTTGCTATTTATTCTATCTATTGACGACATTGTCTCCGTAGTGAAGCAATGCAAAGTCTTAATTTATGCTGATGACATTAAACTTTTCGCTCAGATTAAATCATTTAATGATTGTCAACTGATACAGGGTGACCTCCACAAATTTTATGATTGGTGCAAAAGCAATAATTTGGTACTCAATATCGACAAATGTGAGGTGATGACTTTCCACAGGAATCTTAATCCTATCTCTTATGTCTATGGGTTCTCGGCTTCCTCGTGTCAAATGTGACCATAGATTTAATTTTAACTCCCACATAAACCACATGGTATCTAAGAGTAGTTCTATGCTGGACTTTATAAAACGTTGGTCCCGAGAGTTCTCGAATCCCTCCATAACATTACGTTTATATACTTGCTTTGTGAGACCACTTCTTGAATACGCTAGCCAGGTCTGGTCTCCTTTTTACAGTACACACATCGTCCGTATCAAGTCTGTTCAGCGAAACTTCCTGCGCTTTGCCCTTAGGGACCAACCCTGGAATAACTCATTGATTCTTCCGCCCTATGAGGATCGCTTGCAGCTCTTGAATATGCACTCGCTTGAGAAACGTCGCATGGTTGCCGATGTAATTTTTGTTCACCAACTCTTAAACGCGAATGCTGATTCCCCGTTATTACTTGACAAAATCTCTTTCCGTGATAATAGGCACAATTTGAGAAGGCTAGCTCTGTTGCATGTCAACTCCTCAAGGTCTAACTTTAGCATGTACGAAACTATTAATCGCATGTGCATTACTGTTAATAATTTGGCTGAGTATTTTGTTGTTGACAACTCTAAGCATGTCTTAAAAAAACGTCTATATAATATTTAATTTTTTGTTAAATTTAATTTAGTTTTTTAACTTTTTGTTCTATGTCGCATTGCATGTCATTTCATCTCATGTTTGGTCTATGTTTAGGGTAACATACTAATACTAGCACCGACTAAGTGACGAAATGTATGTATTGTTGACCGTGTATTTATTAAACGTGTCTATGCAGCGAGCTTGTGTTAAGCTGGTTCTGATAGTCAAAGAAAGTAATATTCCCCTCAAGAACTTATTACTTCCTCTCGCCTGCGCGGCTTGAGCATATTTGACAGCCGAAATGCTTACTGGGATGAAAGTCCAGCGTTTCTCCAAGGAGCACAATTTAAGCACTTTTCTAGCCATCACTTGGCAGCCCTTTTGAAGCATATTTCCTGATCTATCTCAGCTAGTTTTCCACGAGTCTAAACTGTGGATTTTTCCACTATTGTCTGAAGTAAACATCTCTCATTTTCAATATGAAGTTCAGGGTGGTTAGAAGTACGTAATGAGAAGTTTCTGTTAATATAAGTGAGAATAAAAGGGAGAAAATTTACATATTTAATCAACCTCATGCAATTTAATACCGGAAATACTAATGAGCAAGCGCAAGGACCTTACCCTCTATGTTAAGCAATTAACTGGGATAGGTAAAGGAAGCGCCACCGTTACTGAGATTAATTGGATGTGCTTAGAAATTCAAACGGTGCGGTTGTGTGGCGGTATTAAGTTCAACCACAAAAAAAAAAATGCGAGCGGTTACTTCACTTTTGTTTTTATTGCGTCAAAAAAAAAAGAAACAATTTCAATCTACTTATTGCACTACAAAAGGTACTTGTTACAAACTTTTATTGATTTTTTTTGTTTTGTCATTTGAATTCAAACCGTATAGTGCCCAACAACTAACTATGACTACCACAAACTATTTTTACAAACTTTCACTAAAACTACAAAATTAATTAATTAAAAGGAATTACTTAATTTCCACTTGCACCGTATATATAAAAAAAAATGGAAAGAAAAAGAACACCGGCTGCTGTTGAAAATCTCGGTGAATTTATGAGGCAGTCGTATGTAGAATCGCAATTCCCCCTGTAAGGTATTTAGCAATTCAATTAAGACTGAACGTGTACTTGCTTTAATGGAACAAAAAAATTTATTGTAATTCGTTAACTCTATGCTGCAGTCACATGTAGAATCGCAATGCCCTCCTTGAGGTATGCAGTGATTCAATATGAGCTGTTTGATGATTTGCAAATAAAACAAAATGGCTGATTTCATTTTTACACTTGTTGCTTCTACCACGATCAAAAACTAAAAGATCCTTCAAAGCAGCACTCTTTTATAACCCGCTCGGCCATTTTGTATGTACATTCCACAGGTAACCTTTTGTGGGATTTTGTCACATTCAACGTCTTGCAGATTGAACCTCGTAAATCTGAAATGACATTTGCATGAAGCCATCTCGGCTGTTTGATTTGCCATTTTGAAATTAATTTTTCCTTAATGCTAATATTGTGAAAATTTGTTATTTAATATTAGTTGAGCAAACTGACTCTGGTAGTAGTTACGATCTTTTCCCACTATGGAATTTGATTACTACTAGTCTCCTTCCTTCCCTTTTTCTCTTTCGCACTCATTTGACATCTGATAAAATATATTTTGTCAAATATACTTTGATAGGGATGTTTTCGTCCGTTTTTATTACCACCACTGTATATCTCGAGAAAAACCATCCCAATTTCATCTGTCATATGTTAACAGACATTGAAGGATATCAGCTCGCGGTTTTCTTATAGTTCGTTCCGCGGGCTTGTTTACGTCGCGAATTCGTGGGAATTCAGGTATGATTTCAGGTTAGTACGGTTCTAAAGTAAATTTAGTGTAGTGTTATTGTGTTTCCTGTGTAATTATTGCCACAACTTGTTCAATTTATCATAAATTGAAAATTGTTGGTTTTGTGTCACAGGAATACATCTTTCCTTTTTTGTATTAAGTTTGCCACTAATTTAATACTATTAGTATTTTAAAAAATCCAATGATACTTTTAGTAAACTTCGAGTAAGTGGCGAAGTGGTAAATTACTTTAGTGTGTTTGTTCTACAGGTGATCATTTTCTTCACGGCAGCTATCAACAGGTATATTTAAATTCACGATTCCTACCTGAGCTGCTCACGGAAACATGATTACATGTACATATTATGGTAAAAAAAAAATTGTGTTGCTAAATTAATTATTGATCAATTGTTTATGTGGTTAAATTAATGTGTATTTATTAATATCCTGCTTTCTTTTTTACAGATTTCAACGTGGAATCGTGAGACCTGACGCTTTTCCCATGTACAGGTGGGTGTTTATCGTTCACCCTGATACATACTGATTTTAATACACGATTTTCTTGTTGGTGTGGCTAAACACGCTACGAGCTGCCAGGAAAGTGGTTCAGGAGGGTTCTTAGAGAGCTCCTTTTTCCTGTGGAATCTTAGTCGACCTAATAATATGAAATTGATGGAAGCACAAATAAAACCACCTCCAGTTGAAGAAAACTATTATCATATGAATGAAATTACTTAATATGTACATGCTACCGGTATAGCAGTGTTTTTAGGTCCCATCGAAGCATTTTTGTAATTTCGTATTGAGTGTAGCTACACTATAATTGGCGAACGAGCAACAGAGATATGTGATGTCATAGGTAGATCCCAGACGTGTTCGAGTGCCACACATTTTGTTGGATGTTGTTCGATTGTTGATGGAAATAAAAATAAAACCACCTCCTCCAGGTAGTGGTGTTGCTTGTGATATCATAGACACAGCGCAGACGTATTCGAAAGCTATACTTTTTGTTGCATGTTGTTCGATTAATTATTTTTTATTGTCCTGTTCAGATAGAGGTGATTCCATTATTGCTTCTCTTTGATAGTTTACAGCGAAAGATAAATAAAAAGGCTTTAAGAAAAATATTTTTTAATGAAACTATTTTGAAGAAATTAAGAAATTTTTGTCGTAATTTTTCATTTTCTTTCATTTTTATTTGTTTTAAAACGTAAGAAAGCAATGTTTCGCCAATTTTGGACAGACGGAAAATTTGAACGAACATGCAACAATTTAAATGCCTTTTGATATTCTTGTTGGGTAATTTTTCCATATTACTTACTATACCCCCTATGATTTCATCTAACCCGTAAGTTTAATGGGTTATTAATGCACATATGAAGAACAATTTGCATTGATCAGCTGCAACTTTATTAGTGTTTCGAATCTAAAGCACACTCAATATCCAGGAAAATAAAGTCTTCACCAAAATGCCGGCAATGGATAGAGTGCATTCGATACTAAAATGAAAAAAACCCCCAAAATTTACAGAATAAGAATATACTGAAGTTACGGTACGTATCCATACATATAAATATCTCCATTCCATACCCTGTATAAACACACACACACTCAAATGAATAAAAAACCGATATCCTTATTGAATTCATCTACGTAGAAGATACCTACAACTTACAGTAAATCGAACGGAATTCACTCGAAATTTTGTAATTTTCAATCAAAGTGCATTCGGAAGTGAATCTAAAATGCCAAAATTACTTTCGCCTCCTGAATATTGCCATGACCATGCCATGCCATACCCGATCCAGCCTCATTTGCAAACAATCCCAATTGGAATTAGTACTTCGACTTCCGACTAACATTTCTAGAAGATTGTTAGGAACCGAAGAGCGGTGGCAGACAAGTAGGTACCTACCCACTTCAAGTGCAGTCCTTTGGCGAAGACATACTAAGCGTGTGTTACATGCAAACAAAAGAGCAAGAAAGTCAGCACAGGATGCATAGAACTCGGGTGTTGGAGATATTGATTTGCATGATAAAAGGAAGTATAGCTAGTAGGTAGTTGGCAGTAGGTACAATGTACTAGAATTGCATGGAATTCAATTTTGCATCTTTTGCCTTTACATTCATTTCTCGATTCATTTCAGGGCACTTCTGTGCATTATGTACCGAATTAGAAGTCAGAAAGCCGTATAAGACGTCTTACATAAGGGTTACTTTATGACCCACTAGCTGAAGCGCTACAGCCAACAGCGGTGGGAATGCAGTACGGTATCATAAAAGGAGTCAAGTGTAATGTGAAATATCTCGTTAAGCTTATTAGAATGCAGTTACCGTAAATAGGAATATATATTGCTAATATGTGTAGACAATCTTGCATTCACTCAACTTTCAGTGCACTTGAGGAAGTGAAACGCTGGATGATTTTCTAATTGCAAATATGCAAATTTTAAGGCTAATCGTGTCTAGTTGAGAGCTTTTGGGCTTAAAAATTAGTTTTATGTTCAAATATATTTGTTTCTGGTAGGCATTACAGTTAGAGCCATAAGTGCTAATGATTATGTTTTTAATGGAATGATTTCTTTATTACATTAAGGATAACAATTAGTTCAAAATATCTCACTAGAAGAAAATAGTTGAGTGATAGAGTTGCACTCATGTTTGTGATTTATTTCCATTATCCAATACAGATTGCAGTATTCTTTTGGTTTTCGACAAAATGACACCGGGTAATTAGGGAAATATGCATTGCCGCCGAGAGGATGGTACAGGTTGCACCCTCTGGATTAGAAGAAAGAATAAAAAAAATTACGTGTTTTTATAATTAATTTTTTATTCAGTAATAAAAAATATTATGGAAGTCACTATTTGAATAAAAACTTGAGTAGTCTAGGTTGTTGAGGTAAATTGTTCAACATGAATTCAGTGTCCACCGTCATGGACAGACCACATAGCCTCGCTTCTCCTATCGTTGATCGATTCCAGGTCTTGACACACCGCCGGCCGTAACGTACTAAATGAACGTTCATTCCTATACGCTGGTGCTTTTTAAAGTCAGGCCTATCTTAATTGCCTCATATAGAGCTGGGTAAAACACAGTGGTTTGAACAACCAATTCTGCGTACTCAAGGAATTCGTTTAAGGTCACATCACCCGCATCGCTCGTATTCGTAACATTTGCTTTACACATCTCGTACCACACGTAACAAAATTCTGTAGAATACTTTCGGAAAAAACAGAAAAATGAAGATTTGTCCAAGTTTTTTTGTTTATTGTAATAAACTGCGAGATAAGGAGATGGGCTCCTGGCTTCGGTAAAGGTGAGTGTTTTCTCACTGCCGTTGAGCTCAAGTATTCAAACCTATACCTTGTATAAAAGAAGCCGCCTGGAATTGGATTTCATGACCCAATTAAAATAGATAAATGTAAGGACAAGAATTTTAAGAGTTGAACGAATACTGTAGATAGTTCAGAGAGCCTTAGTATGGAATGGAATGGATAGATATTCTGAAGAATTCTTCAACATTTTCAGACAGATTATTTTATCTGTTGGTCTGCCCTTATCACCACTCGAAGATAGTTTAAATTCAACATATCAATTTATCGCTTAATCCTTTCCCTTTCCTTATCTCCTTCCTGCCACGCTGTGCTTTGCATCATAGGGTATCCCCTGAGCTTGGCTTAATAATATAAAAAAAAAAAAAAAAAAAATTCCCAGTAGGAAATGTAACGTTTACCGAATCGATTTTGTAATGACAATTTGTAAGGCCTACCCATTACTATCCAATTTACTGAACTAATTACTTTAACATTTTGATGTCATAGCAGGCTAAGTGCTTACTCGTCTCTGTACCGGTAACCTGCTACTTTGCTCATTACAAGTAATATCTTATTTTATGCATTACAAGTAATACTTGAATCAACCATTTACCAGTAAGCTCTTACATAATTGGAGACTTCAAAGTTTCAATTATACAAGGTGTTTGATATTATTATACATTAATTTTACAGGGAAAATTACAGGGTGTTAGGGGAAAAACTACCCAGAATTACACAAAATCCCCCCCGTCCCATACAATATTTAGCCCCTTTCACGGAGACCTATCACCCTGTAAAATTAATGTATAATAATAATAATCACCTTGTATAATTGTGGCTTTGAAGTTTTTGATCATATTGGTTGAATACAGCAACACTTTATAAAAATCTTAAATTAAGCCCATTAGTTGGAGCAATCTTTACAAATTATTTATGATCAGCTCAAATAAATGGAGAGGAAGAAAAATTACATAGTCCTGCTTTTGAAATAAAAATTTAGATGTAGTTTATGTTAGAATTCATATAAATATATCCCATGTCTTTTTCTTTACTGAACCAAATATTTTTGTTTACCTAAGCTTCATTTTCAAAATTCAAAATTGTAATTAATGTAATGTAAAAAATATTTATATATTTTCTTCTTCTTCTTGTTTGCAAATATAAATGTGATTAATCCTTGGAAGTATTTTGCTTCGCTGCATTATTTTTAATGCACGTATTCTTATGGTGTCTATTTTTCACCATTTTGAATGTTCGCTTGACTTCGTCGATGTAGTCATTCTTTTGAAAGGCTTCCTATATAAATTGCGGGGAAATGCTTAAATGTTTGGATTATAAAAATAATGTTATTGCATTTCTTGAATAAGGCCGAGTTTATTTTTTTCAAGTCTTTAAAAGATTTTTTCCCTTGTACCCCGTCATAGTTATTGGTAAGAATTACTTCGGTGGCAAATAAGTGATGTATACTTTTTTTCAAACCCCAGAAGTATTTTCATCATTAGAGTCACCTACATATAGAGGCATCGAAAATTAGCACAACACAAAATTATTTATTTCACATTTTTGCTTCATTGTCCTGTATATATTCTTCCAACTTTTTGTAAACAGTCTTCACTGCGAACAGGGATTATATTAGATGTTTTTTATGACTATCAGAACCAGCTTAACACAAGCTCGCTGCATGGACACGTTTAATAAATAAACGTCTCAACAATACATGCGATTCATCACTTAGTTGGTGTTAGTATTAGTATGTTACACTAAACATAAACCAAACACCAGATGAAATTACATGCACAAAACATTAAACAAAATAGATTAAATATTATATAGACGTTTTTTTAAGACATGCTTACAGTTGTCAACAACAAAATACTCAGCCAAATTATTAACAGTAATGCACATGCGATTAACAGGTTCATACATGCTAAAGTTAGACCTTGAGGAGTTAACATGCAACAGAGGTAGCCTTCTCAAATTGTGCCTACTATCACGAAAAGAGATTTTGTTAAGCAACAACGGGGAATCAATATTCGCGTTTAAAAGCTGATGCACAAAAGTTACATCGGCAACTATGCGACGTTTCTTAAGCGAGTGCATATTCAAAAGCTTCAAGCGATCCTCATAGGGTGGAAGAATTAATGAATTATTCCAGGGTAGGTGCCTGAGAGCAAATCGTAGGAAGTTCCGTTGAACAGACTCGATACGGTCGATGTGTGTATCGTAAAATGGAGACCAGACCTGGCTAGCGTATTCAAGAAGTGGTCTTACAAAGCAAGTGTACAAACGCAAAGTTATGGTGGGATTCGAGAACTCTCGGGACCAACGTTTTATAAAGCCCAGCATGGAACTACTCTTTGATACTGTGTAGTTCATGTGGGAGATAAAATTCAATCTATGGTCACATTTGATACCCAAGTAACAAACAGCACCTACACGGTGGTTCGAGGAATTCGAGAACACATAATCGTAAGAAATTGGTTTCTGATTTCTGTGGAAAGTCATGACCTCACATTTGTCTATATTGAGTGTCAAGTTATTGCTTTTACACCAATCGTAAAATATGTGAAGGTCACTCTTTACCTACTCACAATCGTTAAAAGATTTAAGCTGGGCGAAAAGTTTAATGTCGTCAGCATAAATCAAGACCTTGCAATACCTCACAACAGAGACAATGTCATCAATAGACAGAATAAAGAACAAGGGGCCCAAGTGACTCCCTTGAGGTACACCAGACGAAGCTTTCAAGACTCTTTAGATGGAATGTCGAAATAGGATTTGATATGTTCTGTTATGTAAGTAAGACTCTGTCCATTTAAGAAATGTTATAGGAAACCCATACTTTTCCATTTTAAAGAGTATCACGGAGTGAGATAACTTGTCGAACGCTTTACTAAAGTCTGTATAAATACAGTCTGTCTGGTAGCCTTTTG
Source organism: Dioctria linearis (assembly GCA_963930735.1). Taxonomy (NCBI): domain Eukaryota; kingdom Metazoa; phylum Arthropoda; class Insecta; order Diptera; family Asilidae; genus Dioctria; species Dioctria linearis. The sequence continues at coordinate 33,968,081 of OZ005742.1, read as the reverse complement.
CAAAGCCGCCAATGATATCTGAGACAAATTCCAACAAGTTAGTGGTTGTAGACCTGCCGAAATAAACCCATGTTGGTTTGAAGAGAGTAAATTATTACAGGAGGTTGATAGTTGAGAAGAAATTATAGATTCGAATAATTTGGGCATGCAAGATAATTTGCAATAGGCCTATAGTTAGAAATATCATTTTTACTACCTTTTTTGTGGATAGGTATGACAAAAGGAATTTTTCCATAGCTGAGGGAAACAACCAATATCGAGCGATTTTTGAAAAATAATTCTCAACGGAGCTACCAGAGAAAGGCAGCAAGACTTAAAAAAGGCTGGACGGATCCCATCCGGACCCGTTGTGAAGTCATTGGGAAGCCCATTAATATGATCAAGTATATCCTCTTGTGTAATTGAAGGGATAGTGAATGAAACGTTATGAGAGTCATTTATATGACTGAAGTTACAATTTTGAGGTTGAAAATTTGACGAGGCAAAGGCATTGTCAAAAAAAGAGGCAAACATATTACAAATCTCAGACGAATCATCGCTAGCAGAGTCTTTGTACCTCATGGTATTGGGATAGTTGTCTGTTTTTTTCTTCATATTAATAAACTTAAAAAATATCCGTGGGTCACTAAATAATTTAGCACGCATACTTTGAATATACTCATCATAAAGTATGGAGGAAAGCTCTTTGAACTCATTATATGATGTGAGGAAATTGTTGTGACTTATAATGTCTTTGTCCCGCATTTAACTTTTCCACAGTTTATTCTATCTATTTTTAAGACGTTTCAGTTCTTTATTGAACCATGGCGGTGATGTTTTAGTCAACCGCTGACGCTCGCGGGGAACACAAGAAGAAAATAAATCGAAAATAATTATGTAAAACATAGAAACGGCTTCATCAACACTATTACAAGACAGCAGTAGTGTTGAAATCAATGGAGGTAAGTCTACTAGAAAGTTCCGAGAAGTCAGCTTTTCTAAAATTGAAGAAGAATTGTGTTTCCTCACAGTTTGTTAAGTTTTCGGTTTCATAGCAATATGTAATTAGTAGAGGGGGGTGGTATTTGTCAAGAGTAGACATTATAACTGGGCTAGATTCAACTAATAAGCTACCCGCGTCAGTAAAAAATACCAGGTCTAACTGCCTACCCATGTCATTCATAACGTTACTGATTTGGCTGAGACCGAGAGATGAAATAGTGTCAAGGAAAAGTGATTCCCTTGATGTCAAGTAATTAAGTGGAAGATAGTCATCGTCATTTTCATTAAGTACCCGTATAAATTGGGAAGCTCAATTTGACTGCAATTAATGTGGTTTTTACAAGCGAGGAGTACGCCACCACCACGAGCTTCAGAATCAGTATGTCTATCTCTGTTGCATTCCCTTCGGTATGACATCTCAAAATTTGTTACAATATAACTGAATTTTCGGCATGTATTTTTACCAGTTCCTCATGCTGGCTTTATAATTCTTCGTTGTGAGATTTTAGCTCATAATTTTGTTGCTTTATATAACTTAATTCTCTCATTGTTTCTATGTCAAATTGATGCAACTCACCATTTGAATATGAGCCTAAAAATTAATCTTCTATTGATTTTGATATTTACTTAAAGAACAAATTATTGACAATTTCATATTAATTTAACAAATTCATGTGAAAATTACCAGAAATAATACAGTAAATTCTGAAGTACAGAAGTCAAAAAATTTCCGATTTTACATGAAATTCGATCTAAACAATTTAAAAAGAATAATAACACTCTCATAAAAATTGCTGTCTCGCTCCAAAACTGCGTATAAATTATAAGGAAAAAAATTCCAGTAAATTTCTAAGAAAAAATTGCGACTTTCCCTACATCAGGTGGAGGCATCGTTTATTTTATATTGGAGCGAGGCACTGCTCTCGGCCTATGCCAATGCATAAAAATTCAATGGACGAAATTTCCAGTAAATTTCTTAGAAAATATTGTCTCCTTCCCTTGATCGGGCGGAGGCAACGGTGATTTTGTATGGACCGAGGCATTGCTGGCTTACTCTTTGGGCACGTCATCAAGTGGCAAGTCGAGGTATAGTCTTGGCATTGTCAATTTTATATTCTAAAAAAGAATTGCATATTTTTGTTCTACGTGTCCAGGCTTTGTGTGTTATTAGTTTGTCTAGGACGGAGGCCTTTTTGCGTAAATCAATGGGATTCGCTTTTGGTTTCACTTTGAGGTTATTATACATAAATTATTGTACTTTTTATAGTAAGCATGTCAAATCAAGTTTATGAATATAATGTATACCTAGCTGCACCCCTTGAAAATAATCCTGCCGGCGCCCGGCATTTCAAATGCCTTAGTACAAATAGCGATATAAAAATCCATTGCTAAGTCAGTGAGTATCTTTACGCATGTGTGAGTGACTTAAAAGTTAACAGCCAATATTAATTAAAAATATTCATTGATTAGTGTTAATTCGTAATAGTACGTTCTGTTTCGATTCTCTAAAATGCTCTATATTCATTGGACCAATTTAAAATCTTTAAGCAGAAATTCTAAGAAAAAGATCATCATTTTTCATTTTCTAATGCCGCCATGGATTTCTTGTCATTGGTTTCATCTTATCACCTGAGGGTTTCCCCTTTTTGAAGCTGATGTATTTAAGGTGCATTAAATCGTTCCGTACCGGCTTGGACACGATTAATCTTAAATTTGTGCGATTACTGTTGCCCTTTATTTCCATCGGCAGAGTTTCGTCCTATATCTATTCTTCCTTTCCTATCTAAAATTATAGAGAATATTTTATCTGTACAAATCTCAAGTTACGTTTTGGCCAATGGCTTGCAACATGATCACCAGTCTGAATTCAGAGCCAATCATAGCTGCAAGACTTCCTTATGAAATACAGCTAATGACATTATAATCGCATTAGATGATGATATGTTTACTGCACTTGTATTCCATGACTTTTCTAAGGCATACGATTCTGTCGATCACAGAATTCTTTGCAAAAATCTTGTCACAGAATTTAATTTTAGTTCTCATGCTGCTCGTCTAATTTGCAACTAGTTGACTTGTCTGTCTCAGGCTGTCTTTTCCAATGTCAGTCTTTCTTCTTTTTTAGGAATAAGTTCTGGAGTACCACAAGGCTCCATATTAGAACCATTTTGTTTTTTTCTTTGGACGTATTAATCATTATCAATTACATCTTTAGGGTTCTGCACAGCTCGCCATCTTGGATTAAAGGTACAACAAATTTTTTTTTTCAAAATAATTCACTTTTTTGTAAGTCTGATCTATAACGAGGTACAGTGGCGAAAACGTGAACATTATTAAAAACCAAACAAAATAAGGACAGCAGGTGCTAGTAGTCACCTAGTCAAACATAAAATTATATGGGAATGGGGTGGCGGCATCTCAACCGTTTCGGACTTACTGAGTGATTAAGAAAATATGCAAGTCTTTCATAAAATGCCGTGTATCATAAAAACCTAACACAGTACGGTCACATACAGCGTTCAATGTTTGTAGAACTTTATGGACTTTCAAATGATTGCACGATTAGTCCCGTAATCCTATATCCTCAGGGATTATTGTGGTCTAAACTAAAAATCTCGGATGTTTTTACCTTTTTAATGACTTTGACCTCTTTTTTTAACAGAAAGGTAGGTAACATAACTTTTTTTTATAAAATTATAAACTCTGGACTCTCTTCTTTACCTATTAACGTTAGCATGAGCAAGAGAATCTGTGTTATGGCTTTGGAAGTATTTCTCGACGATTTGGCAATAAATTGAATATCCTCTCCTCTCTTGGACATTTCATGTATTATCTAAAGATTCTACAAAAGTTAATATTATTTATTGTTATCAAGAACATTTCGCATCCCACTAGCGACACTACTAGAAAAAGAATAAATCCTCTCGTAAATGGAAATTGCTACAATTTGGTTGACATTATCACTTTCAATTCCATTGCGATGCCATCAATTAGTAGCTATAATGGCTACTTTCTGCATTACGTGTGAATCGGGGTTTTCACTGATTACAAAATATGCAACACTTATTGAGTTTTTGTCATTGATGTGTTATTAATAAAATTAAATAATTTATTGAATGTATACTTACCAACAAAAATTTTCCTTTCAAAATAAAAAAAAATCTCAACAACAAATTATCATTAAACTGACACGCACTGTTAACCTGCTCACTAAATCTTTCAACATGGATTAAAACTAAAACGTAAAACACAATGTGACTATCATCAGTGCTCATTAGCACATAATTAGTTTACTCTCTTTATATTATCAGATATAGCAAAAGATTAAAATCTGAGGTAATGAACGTTGATGACTGTCGCATTGTGTATCCGCCCTAAACTTTGATTCCTCAGGTTAACTACTTAGTTCTCTCTGACCCATAGTCTGCTTTTTATTCCTTTTGCACGCTACTACGTGTCACTTCAGAGAAAGACCTGTTGCTGGCTTATTATCTGCTATGAGGTGACTTTTTCATTGATTACATTTTTATTATGTTCAACGATGAAATCAGAAAAGAAGTTTTCATGAATTATTCCTTTCTGGGACCTGTATGTAGTGGAAAATGTATTACTTTTACCTCTGAACACTGCGTTGGCGTCATCACATAAAAGCTAGATTAAACACTTCAAAAATTCCTACACATAGCTAGCTAATAATCAAGCATAGAAATTATAATGAAAAGTTTTCTAATAAATTTCTACGGAAAAAATGCTGCTGTTATACTCACCAACAATATAACAGGCCAAGATTAGGCACTCGAACTAATAATAATTCTTTCCTATAAAAATTCTTCAGAATTTTGAAGAAATCTTTTTAAGAAAATTTCAAAGAGGAAATGTATATAAAAGAGCGATCATCGATTTTAATGTATATAGTATAGGCTTATGCTTTCGTATATACCCTAAGAAGGATACCTATTGTTTCAAAAATCAATAGTAAGAGAACCTTTAAGCCACTTTACCTTGTTGGGATCATATTCATTTCTAATCTAGCCATACCAAATTATTCCCATTATGGCTAGGGTCTTTCTTTCGATGAGAGCATTAAACATCAAGCAGGTGCATGGCGAAAATGAATGAAGGGTATTTTAAAATTTATTATACCTACTACCCTCATTTCAACCTATTGCTAATTTTTTTTTAATTTTTTATGTTCAATTTTCCCTACATAAAAACAGTTTTAAGTCGAATTACCTATAACCTCTAAAAATTTTAGAATCAAATTTTTCTATGAAGTTTCAAATCAAAGATCATCAGGAAATTAACAAAAATCCAATGCGCACAATATTTACCATCGACCTAGAAACATTTATATAAATTTACCATCGCTAAGTAAGACTACAAAAAGGCCTTCGTAGATAGAGATAGTGCAACTTATGAAGGGGTAGGGGAATATAAGTCCAACCAGTAGTAGTTCGAGGGTTTCAAGAGAAGGGAAACAATTTATTCGTTGTATAATTTACAGCGATATTTTACCTGCAAGCCATCCACATACAATGTACTACAATCCTGGTTAAGGCTATAAATAGTATCGCTTCGAAAATAGTGATGCACAGAGCCCTGTTCCGAGTAAGAGCAGAAAACTCTTAAAAAAACATTTTTTTCCGAGTTGGAGGAAAAATTATCCCTGCTGAAGGTTACACTCTGGAGCGAAGCTTTTCCAAAGAGGAAAATATCTTTTAGTTCCACTAAGATCCTCCAGATACGGAGCAAAAATATAAGACAGAACTACGTAAAATTTCAGGCTTTCAATAAATCTTTAGCTTAAAGCTTTAGGATTCCTTAAAAAAAACATGTGCTTATACGTCGGATGTAACTTCATGTTTACATGTTTATTATTATCCTCTAGGTTTCCTTAAGTCTCATTAAGTCTCCTTAAGTCCTCATTTTAATTGGCTTTCTAAGCAATTACATTATTTGTGAGATCCAAATGGAGCTCAGAAATTGTTGGGGCATTTCACAAACACCCGACAGAGTAACACTTTGGTGTGGAGCATTTACTTCAATTCAGATGGAGTCTTGCTCCAGAAGGAGCTTGTCCTGGTAATCATATTTTTCACTCAACCATTTAATCCATTAATAGCTTGCACCCATCGCCACAATCATAATGTGAACATGAGAATTCAATTCAACATTCCTTTTCACATTAAGGAGAAACGTACGTAACACATCATAATGACGGTCATCAAAACATGAACATGCACTGTACTACAATCCTGACAATCATTCTCTATCTTTCATCCAATCCAACCATCTTATGCATTTTTACCAATTGCCGTGACATAATTAATCCTGGGGTATATTGATTGCGCCAGAATCCTCAAACTAAAAATGAATTATCCTTTCCCAATTAAAGAGAAACATAGATCATATTATAAGACAGGCATTATCTTCTTATCTCCACGCTATGTGAAAAAAAATCAAAAAAAATATATCGAGTGCGAGACCGACATCCCCACCCGTATACGTTCAGCTTTAGAATTTATTCAATGATAGTTTTAGCAGGGGTTGGCATCAATTAATTATGAAAGCGCTACGTTTTGTATAGCGTACCATAGATAGGGTTTGTGTATATACATATAATGCTTTTTCTTTTTTGTACTTTCTTTTTTCCTTTTCTGTCTTTCACTTTTCTTTCTATTTGTTCTTTTTATATACGGGGTGGCGAGCTAATTAGCACACCTAACGATATAATTTATTTATAAGGATAAAGGGCAAAGAAACACTTTAATTTAAGAAATTCCTGGTGTACTTAGGGTCCAGTTCCTTGTTTGGCGGACGCCGCACGTAAGTTCGTCCATCAGGTCTACTCAGATTAAATTTGGATTCATCACTCCAGATGACCGAATTCCAAAATGATTGACATTTGGACCGATGGCTTCTAGCGAAAGCTATTCGTTTTCTTCGATTACCTTGTGTAACCTTTGGTTTCTTGAGACTCTGACATCCTCGGAGATTATGTTCGAGTAACCGCTGTCTGACAGTCCTGGCAGAGATATAAACGCCATAATTTTCTTCCATTCGGGCTTTTATTTCCACTGAAGTGTCGAAAGGCTCTCTAAGAGCATGCCTGATTATCAGACTGTCCTCTCGATTGGAAGTTTTTCTCGGCCTAGATCGTCTCAGATTCTCAAAAGTTCCATGATTTTGGTAGTGTTTGAGAGCATTTTGCACTTTTTTCCTCGAACAGCCCATGGTTCTGGCGATTTTACTGATGTTTTGTTCCTTTTGGAACAAATTTCAAATTAGCCTCCTTTCTTCCTTAGTAGAACTATTTTTTTTGCCCATAACTATTCTGAATCCAAAAATAACGCTCGAAAAATTAAATAGCTACAAAATAAAATTGTATTCCAATGAAGAAATAAAATAACTTAAAAATTAGTCACCTGTATGTAAGGGTGTGCTAATTAAAATGCCAGAGCAACTTGGACACCTTTACTTTTACACTAGTATATCTGAAGATTCAATTGTTTCCGTAAGACGTAATTAAGCAATATGAATGACACATCTTTCAAAACCTTTTACAGTTAAAAACTCATGAGTGAGTCATTTTATGGAAAAAGACAATATATTGCATATGCATAGGGGTGTGCTAATTAGCTCGCCAGCGCTGTATAATAATTTCTGTAATAATTGCCACAGCAAATCATTCACTTGAACAAATTACCTTAATATTCTTTTTCTATTACTTTCCTTCCTGCACAAGAGCGAAAGCTCATATGTAATAATTAATTACATTTTTTTAATTAATTAATAAATATGAAAATTTGAAATATACGAAGCCTTATAAATTTTGAGTATTTGTTTTTTCACATATGAACCAGTTTTGTTGAAATGTTTTTATTATTAACCTTCAAAACTTAATTGGCTCTTTTCGTTGTTACAAAAATAACAAAACAAAAAATTCTGTAAACCATATTTCAGAAGTTATTACAAGTTTCTATAGACGTCAAAACTCTGTTACTGTTGGATGCCTTTCACTCCCTTATCGCTACATGCATGTCTAATGTTTCGATGAAATATCTGGTCAGATCCCTTGTAAATTAATTCTTGCACGCAATACTCGTGCTGCAAGGCACACACATCCTCTCACACTTCAAAATACTTTCGGACCTACTCTAAAATTCCGTGATGCTTTCTTATTCCGAACTGTGTTAATGTGGAATAGTCTACCATCTTGTGTTTTTTCTTGGGCTTAGAAAGTTTAACAGTGACATACATCAGCACCTCCATCACTCTCTCCATGTACCATATCTCATTCCTGCCATGCTGTGCTTTGAATCATAGGGTATCTGTTGAACTTGGCTTAACAATAAAATAAAAGCACGGTTTTCTAGGCGGTGGCATACAAAAAGGTTATGCTGTCAGCAGTGGCGTAAGTATGTCTCTGTGGGCCCGTGTGCAATTATTAAACCTCCAAATTAAGAATTTCAGTCAGCGCTAATATGAGAAGCATATATTTTGAATGTGCAGAAAAACACACGTCTTGAAGTATCGTTTTGTAAGCAAAGTCATTCCTTCATTTTCCAAATGAATGCCATTGATTCAATCAAACAAACCCACAATTTTTTCACGAAAAGTGATCATTGTTCTGTATTTATTTTTAATTAATTCATTAGCGAGATCAATTTTGCTCAATGATGAAAGAATTACTTTATATATGCAATCAAGCACTCCGGCACGTTTGTTTCTGCAGGACTCTGCATATTCATTTTCATGCATTAACTTCTTCGAAACCGCGGACTGGCGTTTATCCGGCAGTGGCGGTGCTTTTTAGTCAGTTTGTTCTCGTATGGTGATTTAGACTATTTAGCAGACCTGTAAAGCACTTAAGTACATTGATACTTAAGTACTAGTAGCAGTACCTGTACCTGGACTTGTACTTGAAAAATTTTAAAGTACCAGTACCGGGACTTGTACTTGGAATTTTTTTTTAAATACCAGTACTGGGACTTGTACTTGAAATTTTTTTAAGTACCAGTGCCGGTACTTGAACTTGTACTTAAAAGATTTCAAGTCCAGGTACTGGTACTGTACTGGTACTTGTACCTGGAATTTTACAGGTCTGCTATTTAGAGAGCTAGCAGGCCAAGTGTTACATAAATCGAAAATTTGCTGTTTGAGTGGTAACATCTAAATGCCCAGATATTGAGGTATGTAAAATTGTACATACTAAACCTGCTATAAACCTAAGGTTATATTCAAAATACTGGACTTATGATGAAAGATTTGTATTCATAATTTATATAGAATTACGTTTATTATACGTGTTCTAGTTGCGTGAAATATACATTTTTTTCTACAAGAATATCTCTGTATCTAAAATTGATAACACCGATTGCACGGAATTGGGAGAAAATAGCTGAATCACAGGACGAATGGGATTCACAAGGTGTAGTAGGGATTGCAATTCAAGAGGACGAATCATAGAAAATTAAGAATTCGTCAGATTCGTCAAATAAGTGATTCACCTGTTGAGAAGGCAATCGCAGAGTCAACCTTCGAGAGTGAAGATTACTCAAACCCAACTATAGCCGACGATACATTAGTACACTGTGCAAGTACACCATTTCTAACTGACCAAACAAATTTTCAAGATCCCTTAACCACGATCAATAAATGGTTTATCATTCCGCACCGACCTAGTTAACTGAGAGAGATCACAGCAAGATAAGCTTCAATGTGTCACATTTCACAAAACTATCAGAAAACGGAGTCAAGTATCCGAGGGTATTAAAAGACGCGAACATTCACAAATTCATATCGATGCTTGTCATAACGTGCGTCAATGGAAAAGTAAAAGAGTACTCGACAAAGATCTTGCGCAGGATATCATCAACAAGAGTAGTTATTGTTAGAAAGTAATCGAGTGAATCTTTAATGTGACTATAACCATAGAGAAGCCTATAGCTTTAGCCATTATTAATTTCCCATTTATCAGGCATAACGAAAATCTCAAAATAAATATTCTTAAATGTCGTCAAACTTTTAGCAAAATATAATCCAGTTCTCAATGAGCTTTTAGCAGACGACCCTAAAAAATAAGGCAAGAAACAAAGTGAAGAGTAATTTAATAAGTGAAATTAAATGGGTCTGCGGATTTCTCAATCATAATTCACAGTACCTCCAGAGACATATCTAAAATCGACCAGGTCAGCATAATGGTTTGATTCGTAAAGCTTTCAAAATAATATGGGACCACATTTCCGGAAACTGAAATTAAAGAAGTTTTCTTAGGTTTTGTAACAACAGACGATCAAAACGCAGAAACACTAGAAACTTCTTAATTTTAAAATTCTTGAAAGAAATGATTTAAGTCTCGATAAACGGCGCGGTCAGACATATAATGGTGCAACTAATATGAGTGGCGCTTACAATGGTTTACATGGCACGAGTCCTTAAAAGTCAACCGAAAGCTGCGTATATTCACTGTTCTGCCCACAACCTGCATTTGGTTATTAATGATGCGGTAACTTCACTTTTGACAGTACATAAGTTTTATGACTGATACCGTTTACGCATTTTTCGGACATTGCATTAAGAGGTGGTCCTTATTAACGTCTGTCGTCGAAAGTGAGAATCATGCACTGAAGAATTTGTGTTCTACTCGATAATCTTCACGTAACAAAGTGAGATTTTCTTTGTGTTTTCATTTTAATCATATCTTGAAAGTGCTGCTGACTAAAATTGTTCTCGTGTAAGAAAACGCACTCGAAAGGAATGACGTAATAAAATAAAAAATAGATGGAAAGTTTTGAAACTGTCCGTCATATTGTGATCCAATCCGAAATTTTAACTACCGTAGATGTCGTATCTCATTTAATCGAAACCCCGAATTCCGACTTGCAAAAAGTATGATATCGTATGAACAATGCGTACAATAAAATATCAGCATTGCGAGGTGATTTTCACTCAGTTATGTTTGTTATGAAATGCGATGCACTACAACTTTTAACAGTGCCACCGTTTAGACAAGACCTGCTTGCATTTATTGTGTAAGGTCTTGCTTTGCGTCACACAACAATGACCTAGTCAAGAAGCGATGATCAACCAATTCTTGTTTCACATAGATTAATTGATTATTTAAATTCACAAGAATAGATTGATCTTTTATTCACAACAAAATGGCAGAGCTGGCAGAGTCGTGGAAGATACCTATTAGAAGTTATATACGAAAATTAGAAAGAAATTTGACGAACTTTGCAGAGATGAACGATTAACATATGCCAGTACGGAATGGTCATTTTCTAAACTGAAAATAATAAGAAATCATTTAAGAAGCATAATGGCCCAAATAAGGTTGACAAACCTAGCTATACTTTCCATCGAAAATAAAGAAGCGCAGGAAATGGATATCGGAAATATAATTGATATCTTTGCTTCCCTGAAAGCGGGAAAGATGAAATTCCGTTGAATAAAAAAATGTATCAATTAGATGTTAAGGATGATTCTGTTTAATTCTATAGAATAATTAAGAAGATGAAATAAATATTGAAGGAACATGTAACGATTTTGCTTCATTCTATCCTTGGGTGTCTTTGCCTGCAAATAATTTTTTTTCTCTCTCGAGCGTGGGCCTTTGATTCCATGGGCCCGTGTTCTGCGTACACCCAAAACTCCCGGTAGTTACGCCACTGGCTGTCAGCACATTGCACGCCTAAGTTGTGCGTTTTCTTTAAAGGGTTAACTATTTTTTTTATACAACACTCGATGACATCAGGGTTTTGAAGAAATGCAATGAGTTTGAAGCCCAGAACGTTATCCTTAATACTCTTGAGAATAGCAACAGAGATTTGTTGACTCTATTGGGTACCTACTATTTATTTTTACAAAAAAAATATATATATATATATGTATATTAAACCTTTGCTGTAAGCTCATGTCTAAATGTATTCTATGCTTAAATTAAGTTACTACCAAAAAGCACCGTTCTTCTAAGATAATCATTAAAAATTGCCTACGCAGAACTATTTCATATCCATTCCACAAAAGATACAAACTGGGGTGATGATAAATATTAACAGAAGTCTGCTCATTTCAACCTTCAATGTATAAATAGATAATTTTGTATCGCCCTATGTTTATAACACGTTTTAGCTATCATAAATTACGCAATTGATTCAGATACTTCCGCAAAGGATACTTTATAAGGATCGTAAAGTATGTATAGAAGCCGGTCCCGTATACCCCAATGCTAATGGTTTTATCATTTTCAGTGAGGGAGAGAGATTCCTACGCAGGAAACATATTTTGCCCAGAAAATATTGCCAATTCCTCGAATACAATTTTCCGCGAGATAAATGATACTTTGGGTGTAAGAGGTGTATAAATACGTGTGGTGTATATTGCGTTACAAGTTCACTCATAGGCAAGGCATATTATAGCATTTAAATTCCTGTTATCATTCCAGCGGATTTGGAACAATATCGAGAGCTATGGCGATAGATAGTAGTAGAAATCATGGTAAGCATTTCATCCGAAATTCTGTTTCGGAAGAAGCATCCATTTTGTATTGAAAGCAAAGAGAATGATCGTAATTTTCCGTAAACTGCAAATTAGGAGGGGTTGAGGGATGAGCGGAAGTGAATGATGAAAAAGCGGCAGGGTGGTTGGGTAGGGGTTGTCGGAAAGTTGAGCTGTTTATATATTTGTTTGTATTTTGGTAAATGTGAGGCATACAATCTTATTAGTCTGTGATTTATGGTAAGTATGATGAAATGCTTGGCTAGTGATTTTATATTTGCGAAAGCGATTGATTTAAAGTTAACAATTTTAGAATCTTTCATATAAGGTGAAGCTACAGGGCGAGAGTCTTTAGCCTCCAAAGACAAAGTTTTTGATCTCTGGAGACCCCGGGATCCGTGTATATGTTACAGTCAAAACCCGATTTTACTTGGAAATCCTAGTTCTAACAAAGCGTTCTCGGTAATTCTAGATGAATTTCTTGTTTTGACTGTAACATATACACTAAGGAGACTCAAAAGATCTCTAAAGAAACCTAGAGACCTTTTTGTATCCGGTCTTTGGTCATGTATTTTAAAACAAACAAGTTTTTAGGCTCAGTCTACGGTCTCCGAAGTTTGTTAAAATAATTTGGACTTGATTTGTATTGAAGTTGACATCATACATTCATATATACATACCTCTCCTGAATATTTGCTTTTTTAGTTCAGAGAATTTTTCTCAATTCTTTCGTTTTGTTACGTTAACATCCTCCTTAGAACTGTATGACTTTTATGTTAGAAATTCAGGTATTGTAGATGTTTTCCATTCAAAAACATTAAGCATCTACCTAGATCTATGTTTTTTATAATGCTTCATTATTGTGACTTATTAAAATCACAAAATTATAGAAATGAATTTCCGTTTCAGTTTTTCATAGCTTTGATACATATCCAAATTTTTCATCGTATGGGTTAAAGTAAGAGGACATATATTATAGCTTTATTAATTCTTTAAACTTTATTTGTACAATGTATATGGATTCTAATTAAAGCATACTTATGTGATCCACATTCCTTATCCATTTCAATGAGAAATTGTTTTACAATAAATTCGAGCCATGTATACAGATCAAAGTAAACCAAATTATTTTTCATCCTACCCAGCAAAGCAAACAATTTGGCGACGTTTTGCCCAAAGCAAAGAAAGACCAATAGTTGTGAAACAGGAACAGCATTGTGTGGATATGTTTACCTCCATGTCAACTATTTCGCTCTTATTAAATTTTTCAACAATGCTTTTTTTAATTTATTACAATTCCTGACGCATTTTGTTTTTAAAGGCAGCGGACTTATAATTGTAATTAGTCATAATAACATATTATGGAATTATTTAAATAAGATTGCCCTTACGTTTATGAATTATAAAATGTTAATCCAGACACATTAAAAATAATCAAAAAAAATAAAAAAAATAAAAAAAAATAAATAAAATAAAAATACTCAACTCTCGCGGTTGGCAAGCATATAAAATATGTATACTTGCTTTTGGTAAGGAATATGCAAATTACTTATAAATTATCTTTTTTTTTAGCTTGCTTTCTTATGTCCATTTAGTCCGCCGCCTATTACAAACAAGCATTTGGCAATATCGATTTCGAGGAATATGCTTGCCCATGGTAAGTTTTTTTTCGATCTCAATTTGTTTGCTGAGTATTGTGATTCATATACCCCAACAAACAAATTGAATCGAAGAAAACTTGCCATGGGCAAAAATATTCCTCGAAAACGCTATTGCCAAATGCTCGTTTTGTGTGAATTTGATCTGTAGGAAATAGCTTTTGTCTCAAATCCTAAAAAAATGTTCTTCTAATTTGTTCCATACACTTTTAATTTTTATCTATTTCCTCCTGACTAAAAATATCTTTTTGGAAAACTTGAATATAGCCGAAGAAATTAAAAAATAAGATTATTATTAATAAAATTCTTATTTGTTGAATGTTTAGCATGGCTTTCCTTCAAAGATCCCTTGGAATTTAATAATTTTTAATTCAATGTTTCATAAAAATATCGTAGAGGCAGGGTTGATACTAAGACTGTTGATATTGATATCAGCGAACTTTAATACGTCCAAATTTCCTAAGGTAGTTGCTAATATATTTACAAGAAGTTTGCAATAATCTGTGAAACTTTTGAATGTGATCTTTTTCCTTTGATCCCCTAATAACTGGCATAATGTAAGTAGAAGTTGTAGGAATACTCGTATTTTCTAATCATGAAATTTTACTAGATTTATCCCGAATATTAAGTCGCTTAATATAGAGCTACTATGATCATTATTTTCGTAAGAGAATCATTTTCAACTATTTCTACGCAAATAAACTTGGAAAAAACAAGAGTAAATTAATTGGTAGAGCCTGTAACAAATTTGGACATAGTCAATTTGTCATAGTCATTTGTACACTGCCAAAATAAAAAGATTTATGAGTTTAGTCAGAGGATATTGTGGTGCACAATGAATGGAAAACAATCTTAAAGCTTTTCACTAGCTAATTAAGAAAAGTGGAAGAAAATCGCAGGAAGCCTTGACCCGTTCGTGGAGGTTCGACCAAATATTTAGAAAGTAAAACTTTAAGACTAGTTAAAAAATAATAAAACAAATCAATGCCAAAAATAGCTCTGAGCAGAATAATGAAAAATATATAAAAGAGAGAGAAAAATTTTACCCGAAACTTACGACTAATATTTCAAATGCTAAAAGAGGGTGTTCTGGCAGCTAAAAAAAACGACGGACTTTCTCCATTCAAATAACTCCTGCTGGGCGCGTGCAAATAATTTCTCTTGTTGATGCAAAGTCCGCTTAACGTGTTTTTTTCTCTTTTTTTTTTTTTTTTGAATATTTACCTTTGGTTTCTGTGAAACTTTTGAATGTGAAAAAATATAGAGAAAACGCAAACCGTGTCGCCCACACTAAAATACTAACGTACCGTTGTGCTACCTTTAGTCTGTTTACATCTACGTAACAGTAACACGTTTCAACTTATTTGCATTCATAAAATCCGCTTACAGTGAAAGTTTGTTAATCGTACTCGACTATGCGACGCTTACTCTTGCTCGATACCAAACTCCACCCGGCCCATTTCGACCACCATGGTAAGAGGACGAAAGGTATGGAATGTTTTATAAGGTACCTATAAAAGGATTATGCAACGTTTCGCACTTGAACAACGTGGATATGGACAAGAGCTTGAGCAGCTTCGTAATCCAACAAAACGACGACCATCACGGATGAACAGGTGCCGACTCTGCAATATGTGAGTAAGAGTTAAGGAGTTCCTATATTCGGGCCGGGTGTACATAATTTAAAATCTGACACCAGGACATTAGCAAAAAAATTTGTTTTTCGCTTCTATAATCCTACCAGGTACTGTTCTCATTTTTGGAATTTTATACAGATTTCGTGGGGTTCTATTTGTGGGTGGCTAGTCGCCTTTTTTCAAAGGAAGAAATGTCATATTTAGGGTTCCGTACAATAAAAGGAAAAAAAAAACGGAATCACCCTTATAAGATAGTTTGCATGTCCGTCTGTCTGTCACATTCGTTTTTCTCGAAAAAAAGGTGGGAATTGAAATTTGGTAGAATGTTGTGACACGTACATATTTCTATAGTCAAAAATTATGAAATATTTTTTTTGTTACTTTTGGGGTATTGTTTCAAAGGGCCACTTTCAAGGATTCAAGGATGAGTTAACTTATAAGATAACTCTGATAAAATTGAATATTATTATTCAGTTATCATTAACAAAATTGGATTGTTCGTTTCTCTTGACCGAATTTTTTATAGTGTAGGCATATATGACAATCAATACAAAAATGTAATAATTTGTGGGTAGAATAATTTTAAAAGATTGATGATGGTATACTCAATAGGTACACAATTCTTGATTATAGGGAGAATGAAAAAACAAACTTCAGGAAAAATGTATACCATGTTGAGGCAGGAGCACTACATGTTTGATATAAAGAGTGTTTCAATATAATAGCTTCATTCTAATGACCACCTAGTATTCGTTTACACGAGCGAAATCTATGACCTCAATCTCCCATGATATTTTCCAATACATTAGGACGAATTTCATGAATGCTGCTTTCGATATTTGATTTCAATTAATCAATAGTTTGTGGTTTATTTCAGTTTATTTCAGAATGACTTCAAATAGCTCAAAAGAAAATTATCTAATGGATTTGATTTGCGTGATCTTAGTGGTCAACTCGCCAGTGCTTTTTTCAAATTAATCAATCTTCAAAACTTTTCCTTCAATGACTCGATGGTACTAGAAAACGTGTGATACGAAACCACAAACAACAAACAGAATTTTTTAATCATCATTCGATATTATTCCTTATTAACTACAACTTCATTCCGTCCTAGATTTGGACAAAAGAATAAGGACTGTGAGATCTAGTATCGAACGTAAGGGAGGGTGCCGGTTTTAAAAATGGATAACTCAGCTTTAATTTCAAATACAACTTTTATTGAAGTCACTTAAGCTAAATATCACAATTCAATTTTTCCAATTAGAAAATTAAAATTCAACAATAACTTAAAATCTATTAAAAAACTACCAATACTATTGAAATTCAGTAAAAAAGTCAACAACAAAAAAACATGACGACAATTTAAAAATTCAAATAAAAATTCAATATTAAAAACAAAATCCAGCAATAATACTCCAAATTGAGTTTTTTCCCCAAAACGTTCTCCTTATTTCTGAAATGAACGAGAAGAGAATAATTTTTAGTTTATTGGAATTAAACTTCCACAAATCAAATATAGAGTAAAATTCTCTGAGGGCGAGAGCAACGATGTAGCAGAATTAGACTTCGACTGCAACATGCTGAAGCGTGTAAGCAGAATTATACTTCTGTTGCAGCGAATATTGAAACGCGTAGGCAGAATCATACTTCTGCTACAACGTGCTGGGGCGTGTAAGCAGAATTAAACTTCTGTTACAGCGAATGTCAAAACGTATGCGCAGAACTATACTTCAATCGCAACGTCCTGGAGCGTGTAAGCAGAATTAAACTTCTGTCACACGATTGGGGATCAAGTGTCAGATTTTGGGAGTGCGAATTTAAATAGAATTAGACTTCTATATGAAGGATAGAGCAAAATTATACTTTTGCTCCGAGGACGGGTATTCAGATTAGACTCTGATGGAGGATGTTTTCAGATTAAACTCTGAAATTATAATATGTGGCGAAATTGGATGTTGGATATAAGTAGAATTATACTTCTACAATAATAGAATTAAACTTCTATATAAAGGAATAAACAAAATTATACTTTTGTTCAAAGGATAGGAAACAGATTAGACTCTGGTGGAGGATGCTTTCAGATTTGACTCTGAAAACCGAATGGTGGTTTTGCAAGTCATGTCAAGTCAAGTGTTCTTCACACGCGATTAACGAAATAAAACGAATTATGGGGAATTTATTACCGAACCGATATCCCGGGATATTTAAAAATGTTTACGTACAGGCTTTAATTTTGGCCTAGATATCACTTTTGTCTTTGCTTCACTTTACACTTTATTTGTTCGAATTTATATTAACTTAAGGTTACACGATGTCGAAATTATTACAGCCTGTTGCGCGACGGCAAGCTGTGTTCTTGTCTGTTATTTGATAATTTTGGAGTTTAGAGGAATAGGGAAGTTGGATGGTAGTGGGAAGTTGTGGAACGTTAGAGATTTCCCTAACTTGTTGTGAGTTGTAGACCGGCGTTTCTTCCAACATGGTGAGAAATATCCCGAAAGTCCAGAATGGTTCAGCGTTGATAAATCCCACGATGATCGAGATGCCAGGATGTTGTCCTATCCACGATGGTGGCTTCCTGCACTAGTGAAGAAAGTAAATCTTTCGCCAAGGTAATAAATGTTTCTCGTTTCCGAGGTGATTAGGTGGAGAGTGATAAGTAGTGGTGGTTTTCAACTTGAAGTTTCGATGAAAGCTGGCTAATGAGGGGGTTGGGATGTTGAGAGATCTTCTCAAGTTGTTTGACCGCGAGAGAAAGAAGATTGTCCTCGATGGGAGTGATGTTTGCACTGTCATAAAAAAAGGTGTTGGGAAAGTAGTGTCCGTCAGATTTTCTATACACCCCTGTACAGGCCCTTAGGATCTTTCTTTCGAGGGCGCTAATTTGCTTCATATAGGATGGTGAAATGGTGTGCCAGATGGGGAAGCAATAGCATATGATTGGGCGGATGAGCTGTTTATATATAAGCAGCTTTGTATCTTTCGGGAGACCGTTTCTCCTTCTGATAATAGGGTTGAGTAGGGAGTAAGCGTAGTTTGCTTTCCTCATGGTTAGCTTGGCGTGGTTGTTGAATTTCAACAGATTATTGAAAGAGACACCAAGATATTTGGCGTTCTTTGAAGGCTGGAGCTTTTCGTTATTGACTTCAATTTCTATGTCGTTGGCTCGTGTGGAGAGATTGGGTCTTCTCCTTGTGGAGGGGTTTCGGATGCAAATCATTTTAGATTTATTAAGGTTGATTTTGATGCCCCATTTTCTGTAGTACTCGTCAAGTTTGAGGACATGCCGCTCCACTTTCGTAGCAGCGAAATTGGATGACATGGAGTGGGCGTACGTAAGGGAGTCATCAGCATAAAGTAGTGTAGTGGAATTTGAGTCGTTGGTAGGCTGGTCATAGGTGAAAAGATTGAAGAGAGTTGGTCCGAGGACCGAACCTTGGGGGACACCAGCACTGACTGATATTTCCTGAGATTTAACATTCTCAATTTCTATGAAGAAATTCCGGGATGACAGAAAGCTATGTATAACCCGGGTGAGATAAGGCGGGAACTCGAGGTTTATAATTTTGAATATTAGACCGTTTGTCCAGACTGAGTCAAACGCTTTCTCTACATCAAGGAAGCAGCCTACTGTCTGCTCCCTTTTGTTGAGGGCGTTTGTAGAATCAGAGAGGAATTTGAGCAAAGCGTGAAAAGTGGAGTGCTGGGGCTTGAAGCCGAATTGGGTATCTTGCCTGATATTTAGGTCGAGGCAGGTATTTTCTATATGTTGGCGGACTATTTTCTCGAAAAGTTTGCCCAGGTTGGACAGAAGAGAGATAGGGCGGAACTCATTAAGGTTTTTCGAGTTTCCTTTTTGGGAATTGGAACTATGCGTGCGGTTTTCCAGACATCAGGAAAGTAAGAATTATTGAGACAATTATTGAAGATAATTGTCAGAAATTCTATGGCGACAGGTGGGAGGTTTTTGATAACTTTGTTTGAAATGTTATCAGGGCCGGCGGACTTTTTACTTCTGATAGTCCTGATTAGAGCGAAAACGTGAGCAGGATTTGAAAAGATGCTTAAATCATCCGGATTTAAGGACGTGTTTGTGGAATTAAAGATTGTGGCGGAGGATCCCACTGCCTGTGCAGTGAAGTCATCAACGGTCGAGTCAAGATTGGTCCTAAAATTTGCATCGCTTAGAGATGAGTTGTCTTTGAAAGTGGATTGGAAATATTCCGCGAAGGCGTTGCATTTTTCGTGGGGAAGGTTGTAAGCTTTCGAGCCACTTAAGATGGTTTTGGGAAGTTTTGCTTTCCTGTTGCAGATCCTATTTATGTCCTGAAAGCAGTGTGGACCGGGTTGAATGGAGGCCAGTTTATTCCTAAACTCTTGATCGAGAAACATTTTCGTTTGTTCCTCAATAATTGTTGACAAGCAATTAATTTGCGATAGCACGGTTCTGTAGGCTGAATTATGGCTATTAAGGGTTCGGTGAAAAATACGGTTAAGTATTTTTCGAAGTTTCTGCCTAAATTTATATAATTTTTTGCAGTTGAGGAGGAAGATTTTTGTATTTGTAATGTTTGATCGGCACTACACTGGAATGAAAGTCAATTTCCAAGTTCGAGAGATTCCGTTGCGAGTCAGGGAGATTTCCTGTAAGGAATTGAGAGAGCCTGTCCTGATATTGTTGCCAGTCAATGTCTTTGAGTGAGGTTGAGGCTTGGGGGTCTGAAGTCAAAATATTTAAGGGTACGCTGGGGGTGATTGAGAGTTCGACTGCCATGTGATCAGATTCCGCCATATGCGCTGTACAAACGTAATTTGAGAATTGGGGAAAGAGATTAATAAGATTAGAGGTTACGATATAGAAGTCAAGAGTTGACCCAGAATGTGGAAAGGTCGGAGTATCCTGCGAGACGACGACGAAATCATGGGTGGTGTTATAGAGAAGCCAGTCATGTACTGTCTTGCCAGACGGACTTACGACAGAGTCATTCCATAAACGGATGCCTTGCGTTGAAATCACCACCAAGCACCGTGTAAGTGAAATTGTCCGAGATTCGAGCAATGCTGTTCATGTTGTTCTGGATATCAGCTCCTGTGGCATGGCATCTATTATATAGGGCGATTAAGAGAAGAGATTCGTTGTCACGAAGCTCTAACTTGACAGCAGTGCATTCCATATTGGAAAGGTTACTTATTTTCACCTCTTCGAATTTAAGGTTTTCCTTAATGAGAAGGGCAGTGGGTTGTCTCAGATTTGTCCTGACGGATGAAGTTGTAGTGTTTCAAAAGCTAACTAATGTCTCTCAGTGAGGAGAGTTTCAGAGAGGAACATAAATGTGGGTTTATGCTCAATAAGGAAGAGGTTTAGTGCTGCTCTTTTGCTGTGCCTTACCAGCGAATTGCAGTTAAGTGACATGATTTTCAGCTTACTTAATTGCCTAGACATAGTCCAAATGCAAATTGAAGGTAAGATGCTTGTTTTTCCGATATGGAAGAGAGCTTCTTGTATTTAGGAAGGAAATTATTGATTTTGCCCATAAGGACGAAAAGGTCGCAGCCAAATAGCGACTTGGCTTCTTTGGTGCAGAAATCGTCAATTTCAGATACTCTTGGTTTTCTAGGAGCTGCATTGGGGGCAGATCTAGGTGCTGCTTAAGGCTTGGGAGCTGTGGGTTTGACAGAATTGTTATAATTAGACGCGTTTTTAGAGATTACCTGGGCGAAAGATTTACCTGGTTGCACATAGTTCCTTGTGGCTTCCTTCACGAAGTCTTCACGTTGGCGACGCTCCTCGTTCTTCTTGGCACGTTGTTCTTGGGGCAGCCTCTGTAACTGGCTGGATGTCCTTCAGCTTTACAGTTGACGCAATATGGGGCACCTTCCTTCTCGTTATTCCTCTCGCATTGTCCTGGTAAGTGTACATTTTTGCACTTCACGCATCTGTAGTCGACCGCGCAGTTCCTCGCGACGTGGCCGAAAGCCTGGCAACGCACGCTTGCACTGGGAGATTTCCGAAGCACGGTATTTTTCCCAGTACACAATTTGGTTTAGTAGGCGATTTGTGGCCATTATGAATTTTATGTCATAGTTTCCACCGAAATTTATGACGAAGGAATTTAATTCCTTAGTTCTGGGCGTTTTAAAATGTACGACCGAGTTGATTATAAAACCACGAAGTTTTCCCTCGAGTGCTGCCTTAACATCCTCTGCGTGGTATGTGTGCTGAACTCCTCTCAGCAGAATTGTCGTCGTCCTGTCACACTTAGGCGTAAACGTGTAGCTCTGCACGCCGCTGTCCTTGATGATGCTGAATAGCGTCTTGTGGTCGTCCTGTGTGATTGGCTTAATAATGCACTTGGTGCCCTTTGCCGTCTTTATAAAAATTTTGGTCTGCTTTCTAGCTTATCCAGCTTATTGTTGAACGCTCTGACGTTCAGATTCTGGCATAGAATTGGTGGGGGTCTCACAGCCTTTACTACCTGGGTCGCAGTTTCTTTGGGCTGGATCTCAAATTCCTTCCGGTTTCCGAGAATTTGGTAGAATCCACCAGTGTTCTCATCTCTGAGTGGTTGCTGCTTCAATCCTGATGGCTTCCTCTTGGCTGGAGTTCCGGCAGATTTAGGCGATGTCTCGGGGCTATTCCTTGCCTTTCGCTTGTTGTTTTCTACGACTGTGTAATTTTTTTCATCCTCAGACAAATCCGAGCTCGATGAAGATAACTCGGTTGAGTGATTGGACATGTCCACATCGCTGGTTGTTTCTTCTGTTGCTTCGTTATTGTCGTCGGACAAATTTCTGGCTCCTTCCTGTACAGTGACTTCCGGGAGGCCAAGTTCGTACTTACTGTACAACCTTTTTAGGCTGCTCTAAATAGCGGTCATAAGTGCCCTTTTTTCGGCTTCAAACCCGAGATTTATTTCACTCATGATTCACTAAGAAAAAGGTGTCCTTTATTACCGCAATTCGTATCACTAACTTGTATGTGTCTTTATCACAACACTTAACACTTAGATAATTTCTTTTAATAGTATGTGTCTCTATCACTTTATTATACATTGTGTCTATGTGTCACTTGACTATACACTAATAATAATTGTGTCTGTATTGAAATGTCACACACTAGCTTACACATCTACACGGGCACACGCGTACTGTGACTGCGTAAATGCCGTCGGCAAAATTGTGGCATGCAATACTGAATATTAGGATATTCGGATATTCGCTGTGATGTTCACTTAATGTTGTCAGTCACTTGTCACTCACTTGAATGAACGATGGTAATGATAATGACTGGTGATTTTGCTGCGGCTCGCCGCCTTTTTATAGCCGCCGCGCCGTGAACAGCTATGTCGCAGCTTCATAATATGTTGCCCTGGCAACGCTTGGTTCGATGGTCCAAATTTGATTGTGGCGACACCAGCTGTTTGACGTAATGTCATTAGATGACATTACAAAAATGTAAACATTTGGAAAAAAATTTAAATTTTTCAAAATATGTATATGCTAGTGTCTTCTCTTGATGCGACACCTGCTGTTCTGTCACAGAACTAAAATTTGAAAATAAAATTAATTTTAAAACTAAACAAACCATACAATGGGATCCCACGAAGAAATTAGATATTATTGGGCCCTTTTCCAGGTTTAAGGTGACTCGCTAGAGCAGCAAATACTAAAAATAAGCAAAAATTTCCAATTAACAAAAATAAAAAGAAGTGGTTAAATTCTCAAATCTTATGATCTGAGAACTTAACATAAAACCAAACTTACTACTCGTTCAACCTTCCAGCAACAGCTGGCAGTCACTGATATTGGCTTTTGTCAACAATTATGTGATCAGCATAAGCATTTTCAGACTTCGCACACGAAACCGCTACGCATTTTTTCTGAACATTGTCATTTAGTCTGTGCATTTTTCATAAAGTGATGCCTCGAGTATCTATAAAAAACTCACTTCCAATTCCCACCAAAAATCACAAGATTTATTTATAACTTCTTATCTGACCGACAGTTTCTCGTTGAACTAAATGGAACTCCCTTAATATTACATCTCATCTTAGTAGGAGTACGGCAGGGCCCTGTTCTCGGTTCATTCCTCTTCAACATCCTTACATCAAATCAGACAACTATAACGACTCTACAATAGCTACACTACTTTATGCGGATGATTCTATCATATATTCATCCACTCTAGTCCCAATCAGGTGAAAGTTAATGGACCTTGTGAACTATTACATCAGGTAGGGGTACAAGATGAAATTTTAATAAAAAAGACTTCATTATCTTTCGTAAGCCCGCATCCAACTCAAGGGCATTTAGCATCCCAAGCTTTTGCAAAAAGACTTCTTTAACCCTCAATAGCTTTGAGATCAAATCAAAAGACCCGATAAAGTATCTTAGCATTAGATACAATAAAATCTTCAAATTCAGAGAACATGTAGAAACCAGAAACAAGAAACGAACGTAGCCTATGGTCTCATAAGTTCCCTCATACAAAAAAGGTCCGGCATCTCCAGTTAAGTGAAACTACTACTATACAAGTAATTAATCAGACCGGTAATCCCTTACGCTTTCCCAATTTGGTTCACTAAGCCAACTTTAGGCAGAATACTTACCCTCGACAGGAACATTATATGAGCTTTTACTGGTATGTTTTTTTAAAAATCATTTTAGGATGTTCAGCAATAAGGAGCTATACAAGGCAGCGAGGAAAGCCGGAAAATTCTATTCTCTGGACGACTTCCTTATTTGTAAGCCCACAAGACCATCAGCAGAATCCAGCATCATCCTAACCCGTTAGTGGCAGAAATGGCAGCAGACCACCAAAGTATGGACGCGACTCTCATCATAAAATTTTAGGAGCAGAAAGACACTTATATGAGCACTGTGGATGGTATTCCTTTCTATTAAATAGGCCTGGAAGAAAATTATATATAATAGTTAGTCTGTCAAAGGTTATAAATTAAATTTAATCAGGTGTAATTTTATTTTATTAGAATTAATCTTGAGAATAATATAGTCATAGCTAGCTTTACTATAGGGCTAAATAATAATATCATAAATGTTAAAAATAAATAGCAAATATAAATAAGGGACTTTAGTTCAATTATCGTAGGAACTAAGGGCCAAATTTTATACTAGCTCGTAAGTAATAGCAATTATAGTTAAAGTTAATATTTTAATATATTTCGGAACAAATTGCATATAATAGTTGCTAAACAAATAATATTGATCTTGATCAGGCATTCAGGCATTGCGATTTACTCAGTCGCATCAGCCGAATGAGAAATATTGAATCTGACTTAGCCTTGAGATATTGGACGTTTTCAGCTCTAAGCAAATCATAATTATTGCGTTTTGAGCAATAATTCTAAACAGACAGATCAGTATCAGTCTAAATCATTTTGGACTTTTTGAACCCAAACTTAATTATATATTAGTTTTTCTTTTCAACTTTCTTCCACCGGAAAACAGTGATTGCCGGATAAATTCGTATATAGGCCGAATTGAAACCTATGTATTACTTTTTCAAGGCATTACCTACATATTTCCTGGTTAATCTAAGGAGTAATGGAGGATGCGGCAATACCAGACACATAAAAAAATAATGAAATATCCGATTAATTATTTATATTATTTGAAAAATGAAAATTTTTTTATGTTTCAAAAATATAGTAATGAAAATAAACTACTTCAATAATTTTAAAATAATGATAAAAATTCACAGATAGGTATTTGTCTGGATATGCCCCCATATGCGGGGCATAATCGGGCACCCAATAGGGCATATTTCGTGTTTTATTGTAACATTTGCTCAACTAACTTTTAGTGGTATTCCTTAAGTCGTATCACGACCTCAGGCTCCATTAGTTATCTTGATCAGATGTAAGTAAGTGATACTTCGGGTGAGTTGAAACCAGCAGATATCTCTACAGGATGTCTGTAAACACCGGTCGTAGTTGGTGTAGAACAGTAGTTTGGTTTGACTACCCTGGATATCTTGAGAAAGTCGTATATACCCTTGGATGAGAGCAACAACACAGTTCTCAGTACAACCACAGGATAATGTAATCTTGTATTTGATGTGCGACTAAAAGTTTTATCATTAGTCGATTTAAATCAGTCTTCTGCGAAGTGAGTACTAGCGTTTGAACAGAACATAAATGACCAGTTGATCCTATGTAAAAATGAAAGGTACATCTAATCATATTTGGTTCACCGCTATGTGCAAACGATATAAAGTTTTTCCTAATTTTATAAATTATAAGTGCAAAAATTTAAATCTTCCAAAACACTTAATACACAAGACAAAAATCATATGGCTGAAATAATGTACTGCATAATAATGTAATGTCGTCGCGTCAGCTTTACCGTAGCGATCGGGCGAAGCCCATGATCATGCATACATGGTTAAAGCTGACGCGACGACTGTCGTCGTCGTCGTCGTCGTCAATGTGTTATTTTTATTACCCTGTGTGTTTATTGATTGTCGTCGTCGATTATTTATGTAGAAAAATTTGAAAGTTGTTAGAGATAATTTTTGCTATAAAAGCAGTGTGTTTGTTACATGAAATTTAAATGCAGTGCAGAAGTAGATTGAGTAGTTCAAGTTCAGAGTGTTGTTCGTATATTTATTCTGAAGGTGAAGTTCAAGATGCCGTTACCGAAAGTGAAAAAAATGACCAGTTTACTAAAGTTCCGGAAAGACAGCGAGGAGGAAATGTTACTATCCGACGACGAAGCATTGGAATTAACTCCTGTGCCGAAATTGACAATGTTTGCCGAGCAAAACGAAGACGAATCTCAGGAAATTCCGCCGAATCAGGAGAATGCGAAGCAAGAAGAGATTCAAGTGGAAGCGATTGCAGCTACAACTACTCCCCAGACGATAACAAAATTAACGAAAAAGAAAATGCCGATGAAGAGGAAGAAACCAGAGGATACCAATGTAACAATAGCGAATTCCAGGAAAATGAAACTGATGACTATAGAGGAAATTCTGGAATTGCAGGAACCGAATGCGGACAACGCTTGTACAATTTTGGGGACACTGATGCTTATCTGGTTCGAAGGAATTCTACTGATTTTACCGGAAATCTTGAAGAAATTGACAATAACATCATTGAAGAAGAGGAAAATTTCGTGCAAACGGACATTGGAACAAATGTTATCCGCAATATCGTGTATAACAGAGAACCTTCAAATCCGCAAAATAGAGTTATCAACCTGTTCAATAGAGGATTTCGTAGACATCCTCCGAGAAACCGTATATTACACGATATATACGAAGCACTCTATCCAGCAAGACGATTCAGAGTGGATTCTGAATTCCTTAATAGAATCTTTACCGGATCAGTCCTCATCATCTTTAGTCATGGAGACCACATCCACACCATTCACGACTGTGCCTACAGTAACAACTCGTGTAGATGTAAATTTACCAAGTACTTCGCAGACGCCAAAAATGGCTTTGGAAGACGATACAATCGAAGAATTATTCCGACCATCGAATACAATCTCCAACACTGGTACAATACAGCAAAGTATAGCCAAAAAGGACGGCGAGTTTGTTGTCACTTTGAAGTCGCCGGGAGAATGTGGATACAGAGTCATCAAAATGGACATATACGAATTTGGGGAAGATCCAGCATGTTCCGAAGAACCAATGGTGGCAGCAAGCGACATACCGGAGCACGTTCATCACTTCATCTCCTGTGGACCCGAAGGAAGTATTAGTGCGGCGGCTTCTGAATTTGGCAGCAACAGACCTCAAGAAGATACCCAAACTAGAAAGGGAGGAAAAGGAAATGAAATCATCCTTTTTCTCAAGAGGAGACCAACGTCGCCATTAAATCAAATTTTCAGCAGTAGTGCTTGGCTTCAATCGGTATATTTGATTTAAATAGTGTTATAATTAGAAATTGTATTAGAATAGTGAACAACATGTATAATGAAATGTGTACTAAAGAAATTTATAAACATTTCCAAAGTTGCGAACCGCAACATTTATTTTTCAATGCTCCTCAAGGCAATATTTCCAATTACTATTACGATATAAATAAATCAATAAGTGTATTAGAAAATTTGTTAAAATTTCAATTCGAAAATAATAAAGTAGAAATTCATAATTTTTTAAAAAATTTATATAACATAGTTGATAAATTAATACCTAAGAAAAATTCTATTTTTATATTATCACCTCCAAATGCAGGTAAAAATTATTTTTTTGATGCTGTTATTCACTTTTATATTAATTTTGGACAAATTTTAATCGTTATTGTAATTTTCCTATGATGGAATGCGTAGATAGAAGAATCATACTTTGGAATGAACCGATGATGGAACCAGCAGCAACAGAAACTTTAAAAATGATTCTTGGGGGAGATACGGTCAATGCAAAAGTGAAGTATCAGAATGATGCCATAATTACAAGAACACCCGTAATAATTTTATCAAATAACGATATTTTTCCCAAAGATGAAGCTTTTCGAACTGGAATGTATAAGTATACTTGGAAAAGTTGTATTCATTTAAAAAAATTAAATAAAAAACCCCATCCTTTAGGTTATTATCAACTATTGAAATTATATAAAATTATTCAATAAAGATTCATAATGATATTAAATTTTTTTATTTCAATATAAAATATAAAATTTATTACAGCTTCAATTGAATTGCATTTTGCTGCATTATATAATATTCACTATCGCTGTTACTATTATCGTCATCATTATACTTTGTTGCAGTAACATTTCCACTTTTCGTATCTGTGTTACCAAACAAGGTCTGACCGTCTGTATATGACTGCGTTGCATTTTCTATGAAGGTCACTTCTAATGGCCAGCTAATTGCGTTGTTTTTACAGAATGCTGAATTTACATCAAATTGAACTTTACATTGACAATCTATTTTCCAATAACATGTACTATTGAGATAAGAAACATGTGCAGTTGCTGGATTTAATTGAGGCGTAGCAACTAATCCGATGTGTAATTGTGGTTGTGCTTCAAAACTTGTTGCTCCACGTGCTGGATGAAATGCGCCATAGTTTTCTATTTTTCGAATATATTGTTCTACACATTGATTAATTAGTGTATATGCTTCGCTATCATTACCCAAGCCAACATCCCCAATTACAGGTTTATCCGTACTATCAGAAAAAAATTGCAGCATCATTGATCTGGGACGAGTAAAAGTTGATTCTACTGAATTTTTATTTCTATTCCAGGGTACAAAATGATCTTTAGCTGATTTTATGAGGCCATTTTTAGGTTTATACGAATAATGCACAATTTCTGTACCAACGGCTGGATTTACTAAAAATTGAAGAACTTTTTCATCCATACGTGCTACGCCATAATTATGCACCATATATTTTGGTAATGCACTTCTATCTGGATTATCTGAACGATTCCATTCATGTACAAAATACTGCCCAATTGGTTGTGGTATACATAATGCATTACTACTTACATGCGTATAATATTTATTAGCAATTTCTTTTGCGTCTATAGGTTTGGTATTAATTGGCTTCATAGGATTTGTTCCATCAACTGTATATTCTTTATTTCTACCAAAAAACTGTTTATTTAATCCTTCACAAATTAAACCAA
Organism: Dioctria linearis; assembly: GCA_963930735.1. NCBI lineage: Eukaryota > Metazoa > Arthropoda > Insecta > Diptera > Asilidae > Dioctria > Dioctria linearis. The sequence continues at coordinate 33,938,696 of OZ005742.1, read as the reverse complement.
TTGATACATATTCAGATGTGGCAGTTCCACTTAATGTTGTTCCTGTATCAAATGCAGTTCTTGTGCCTAATGGTGTTACTGTACACGATACTTCCGTTATTGATGCTCCAAAAGGGAGTGCTGCAAATTCTGCATGGCTTAAATAAAATGGTAAAAAATCAACTGGTATTAATGCCAATGGTGTAGTAATATTTTCCACAAAATCTGGGCTGCCTAATTGAATATTTTCAGTACTATGTCCATATGAAATTAATATTCTACTTTTCTTGAATGTAACCGTTGTCCCGGATGATGGTTCACTAGGTCTAATCCAGGTTATATTTGGTAAAGTTGATGACGTTCCTCCAGTTCCACGTAATCCGCTCGCATCGGATCTCGCCCCCGTATTAGGCCCACGGCCCGACCCACTCTGTATATTTTCTGTCGTATCCATTGGTGTATGTGCTGATGCTTCTGCAGAACCCCTCCGAGCAGCTTCAGACAAATCACCAGTATCAATATTATTAAGAATGTCTTCAAGAGCTCTAGCTGTACCAGGTGTAAGCGGAGGAGAGACTTCGCCTGTATCTGTACCTCCACCAAGGTCTTCAGGTCTGAGTTGTTTGGCGGTTGTTGCGTCGGCTGATCCGGTATCGGCAGGTCGCTTGCTTGGTCCAGGTTGAGGTTCACTTGGTCCAGGTTGAAGATTTTCTGCAATAACTTCTTCACGATTTACTATATTAGTATCACGTGATTGCCACTCTGCTAAATAATGTTTATAATATTGTCCTTCTTTTCTATAAGCTGTATATAATTGTTTTGCAACGTCTGATTTTTTAAACTCGTTATAATTAATATATTTAGCTCGATCTTGTTGAAAAACTTGCGATAAATGCTTTTCACGTAATCCAAATATATGCTGAGAAAAAGTAAGTTTTTGTTTGCTCATATTAGGATATTGCACGCCAAAAACACTTTCAACACCATATTTAACACTTAAACCGAATATTCCCGCTAAGTCACTAACACGTCCGTTTTGTTTGAAGTCATCGACGAAACTACCAATAGCCTTTCTATCTGCTTCCTGTATATCAACATTCGAATTAGCTAAGGTATATTCTAAGTCATGTATATAGGCTATAAAACCTGTAGAGTTTATAACTTCTTCTTCACTATAAATATCATTTCCTGGACCTAAATAATTATACCCAGGGTATGTATAGCCTTTCTTAGCCATATTTTATAACTAAATAAATTTTTATTAATATGTTAACTTATATTAAAAAAAATCAAAAAAAAAAATACGACAACGACAATGAAATTTGCACAGGGTAATAAAAATAACACATTGACGACAACGACGACGACAGTCGTCGCGTCAGCTTTAACCATGTATGCATGATCATGGGCTTCGTCCGATCTCTACGGTAAAGCTGACGCGACGACTGTCGTCGTCGTCGTCGTCGTCAATGTGTTATTTTTATGCACACATGAAAGTGCTATTCTCCCAACTCTCAATGTGTTTGCATTCTTTGGAACTGGACGTGGTCATGTAAACCAGCCATGAGAAAGCTAGAATGTTGGCATTTGCATAGTACAATAGCCGAAAAACAAAACTAGAAGTATTGCTGGACCGACCTAGTAAATATGGTAATCATGCGCATCAGAGTAATTCCTTCAGATTTTATCCGAGGTTACTGAACCTCACTGATATTACTTTTTCTGCTGACGAGTGCAATCTATTGGAATGTGGATTAAATCATGCCCCTTCTATCAAGACAAACAAATTTTAAATCTCGCTGCACACGTGGACGTCGCTCTAGATGGAGGTGATTTAGCCACAAAGTTTGAATGTGCAAATGCAATAAATAGGGGAAAAGGGAATTTAGTTAGGAATATAGTTGAGGAAAAAGCTCTAGGTTCTATAAAAAAAACTTAGAGATAAAGATTTAGTTCTAAGTAAGGCTGATAAGGGCAATGCTATTACCATTTTACGTAAAAGAGGGTTATTTGGATAAAGTTTATCAGTGTCTTGACACGATGAAGGTTAGGGAGATAAAGTCTGATCCAACAGCAAGATTCAACCGAGGAATCATTAATGTAATAAACAACGCAGATCTTATTTTTGATGCCAGAGAAAAGTTTTTATTGAAAAATAGTAATCCATCGGTACCAGCCTTATATGGTTTACCAAAGTTGCACAAAGAAAATATACCGATCCGCCCCGTTGTCTCTGCATGCAGTGCTCCATCTCAATACTTATGTAAAAAGTTAAGCAGAATAATGCCTGTTATGATCAATTTTAAAGGCATATTTTCAATTAAGAACTCTCTTGAATTAATCAATAAAATTAAAAATCTTAAGTTACCATCTAATGCTAAGTTGGTTTCTTTTGACGTTTGTAGTCTTTTCCCTTCGATTCCAATTGAGAAACTGACGAATATCTTAAAAGATAGGATCTTTATCGAAATTTCTAATCCGGTTAGTGCCTCACAGCTATTCGATTTAATAAATTTATGTATAAAACAAAATTATTTCTCATTTGATGATAGATTTTATGAACAAAGTGATGGTTTAGCTATGTGCTCTGCATTCTCACCCTTTTGTGCAGATTTTTTCATGGACTACTTTGAGGAGCTAATGTTTTCCCCAAATAATCAGCAAACGAAACACATTTTCAGATGGTATCGTTATGTTGACGATATTTTCTGCATCTGGACTGGTTCTGATAGACAACTTTCGTTGTTTTTACATTCGTTTCTAAACAAAATTGATAGCAATATTCAATTTACTGTGGAAGTTGGGAATAAAATTTTAAATTTTTTGATCTGTCTATTAAGATAGAAAATGACCATAGCCTGAGTTTCGATATCTTTAGAAAAGATACATTTTCTGAAGCGGTTATTCTTAGTCATTCTTGCCATCCATGGAATACAAAAATTGCAGCCTTTCATTCCTTAATAAATAGATTATTAAATGTCACCTTAAAAAATAATGACTTTAAGAAAGAATTAAATTTTATAAAAATTATTGCAAGAAATAACGGGTACGATACTAAAATTATTTATAAATTGCTGAATAAAAAACAACGAAAAATGGTTTTAAATGAAGTGTTTCCAATATTTGAGGAAATGGATGGGAGGGGGTGGAGGAAAATCCCATACATTCAAAATATCTCATCAAATTTATTACTACCTTTAAGGAAAGAAAGTATCAAGCCGCCATTTTTTAATGGCAGAAATTAAAAAAAATTATTGGTTAATAATAAAATCGGGAATAAAAAAGATATTTTAAAATCAAGTGGAGTCTATAAGATAGCCTGTGAGGACTGTCCGGGTATATACATATATAGGAAAGACTAAGCGTTCTTTGAAACAGCGTTTTGGAGAGCATATCAGCTCTGTCAGATTAAATAAACCTAGATCTGGCTTGGCAAAACACTTGATCGACACAGGACACAAGTGCAAGGTAGATGACTTAGAATTGTTGCATAAATTGCGCTGCGGACATGTACTAGATAAGTACGAAATATATGAAATTAAAAAATCAAACCTTCACGGCGGGATCTTGCTGAACGATCAAATAGATTTTACAAATAAAAGTCCTTTACTTGAACCAGATCTTATGAAATTGTAATTGTGTATTTTGCTATGTATTCATTCATTTATTATTTATTTATTCATTTGTTTGTTAGCGTACAATAGTTTGTTACTTGTTACATACATACATGTTTTTTGTTCTTTATTTAGGCATTTACGTATTTATGTATTTATTTGCTTATTTAATTGTATACGTTAGTTCGTTAGTTTGTCACTAACATACACGTTTTTACTTTGTTACGTTCCATTACGCTAGTATTTAGTACACAGCTGATATTTCCATATGTAGTTTGCACATAGACTCAGTTTAGTTAGTAGCTCTGAGGATGCCCTAAGAAGGCGAAACGCGTGAGTTTTGTTCATTTAACAAACCTATAATTTAATAAAAAAATTTTGTGGAAATAGAAACAAGTGTTAAGAAAAATGTTGTTAAACCTTGACAGTTCACTTCTGTCGTTACTGGTGTGTGAAGTAAGCCTTGTTATTATATTATTATATATTTCGTCGGCAACCAATATAACTCCTCAGTTAATAGCTAGTCGAGGCGTAGCTGATGAGGACAGTTGGAGCACCTAGCCAAGATGGGCCGTCAAATTCTATCGGTGGGTAGGTTGTCTCAACCGTGCTATACAGCTGAGAGGAGCGAGTTTATGGTTTTGACCTGTAACCTTCTTGAGTTAGCAGGAACCAGCTGAGGCGGCATTCTTCCCAATAAAAAGTAACACTTGTAACATCGATAACTTCAGTGTTCTTGAAAGTACATTCTGGATGGGCCGTTCTGAAAGGAAAGGCTTAAAAAAGGAAAGAAAGATAATAGCGTTGATGTCACGGAAACGGACATAAACATTAGCCTTCAGCGAAATCCAGTCCAATTAAAACTCTCAGGTGTTATGGATTCGCATCTGTCCTTTATTAAAGTTTCCTTCGTGAGAATTAATTTAAAACGTTATAGTCTTTTATAGCGACAAATAACAACTTCTCTAAACAACAATTCTGACATGAATGAATTTTCTTATCCACTAAATTAATTTCTATTGTCAATCGTCGCCTACCTAGCTAAGGCTTTCCAAACCCAACAAACGAAATAAATTATTTGATTTACACAGTGGCTGGTCAAACGTTCAGAAAGGAAATGTTGACGAACACAGACGCGTCGCCACAAACTCAAACCATCACTCTCCTTAAGTACCATAAGATAAGTAGATCTCTCAGTACTGAAAATAAAAACTAAAAACGTTAAAAGGCCCCGACAACTTTTACTATTACTTAACAAAGTCATTTAATTAATTTACGCATTGACCGGAAAATATTTCATTTTTTTTTCTTAATTCTAACGTTTAAAAGAAATCGCCATTGAAATTATTGCTCACCTTTCCGCACGTATTCCCAACAAACATTTGTCGTTAAATCTGATATATATCTAGGCTAGGAACTTTTTGGTTGGTGTTAAGATACGACAATGAAAATTTTCTTGCAGCGAAAAAAAAAAACATTTTTCATCCTAGATTTCCTCGTAGTGCATTCGGGGATGAAAGTTACCTCAACTGTGTCAGCCTTTATTTCTTCGACTAGTTCTGACCTGGTGGAGTCGATTTATGGAGCCATTTACACTACGGCTACGGATACAGGCAAAGAGATACTGTGTGATAATAAATGTTCCCGAAGGATTGACCCAGTCTTTGCCAGACCAGGCTTTTCTCTAAACTATCCAGGTGCACAAGGGAGAGGTGCGCTGAACTAACTTCTTTCATTCTTTAGATATTTATCTTTTGGACATTTAATTTATTGTGCTGTCGTATATTGTCGAAGCAAGAGACGAAAGGTTGGCGATTCGGTAGTTTTTGTGGTTTTCATTTCCTGTGTTTGTGGTTAAGTCAAGGTAAACCATTTCTGCTCGTTAAAGCTTTCTCTATGTCAACTTTTCTGTGGTTTTGAATAAATTTTGTATTTTTTGTATTTTTTGCATTTTACTGCTGTTAAATTAGGTTTAGTCGTGTTTTGTTTTTCCAGGCTATGAAAAGTTGCATAAAATCAGTTTATTCTTGCTTGAAATTTTTATCATATCAAAGTCATCTTTAAGATACTTGGTATTATTTTGTTTTAGGAAAACACCATACATAATATATGTATAGAAAATATTGACGTCAATGAGGTGTATCCAGAAAAAAGCAGCCCACCCGAGCATGCAGTATGAAGTACCTACTACAACTGGACGAAGGAGAAGAAAAACAGAACTCGCCCTAGTAGAATCTTCAAAATAAGGACAAAACTAGTCTATTGACATCGTGGCGACTCCACAGCAATTAATCATCGCTATTCCCCAAAATTAGGTCACGTCTAACTCTATAGAGAAAGGAATTTTCGAAAAGGATCCTCGTTTTCCCGACAGAATGGCAGAAGACGATCCTTGAATTTTTAGTTAATTATACTATCGCCTATTTGCGTTTCTTTCGGAAACCATTAAGTCCTTTTGGAAAATATTTTCCAGTTATGATCCTTGAATCCTTCCGCTTCTTTTGAGCCATCTTCCGTCAAAATCAATTAAATTTTTTTATCAAATTTGATTAAGTCTGTATGTAGGTATCTGCTATATGATCTGAGGTTAACATTTGGAGGTGGGAGTTATGTTAAATTGCACAACAACAACGGCAGGCAAAACACTTAGCAACCACAGCTAGGTGTGAGGAATCGATGGAGTTAACGTTTTATATGCATATCTGAAGGATTTTCGAAAAGGGTCCACGTTTTCCCGACAAAATGGCAGAAGACGATCCTTGAATTTTTAGTTAATTATACTATCGCCTATTTGCGTTTCTTTCGGAAACCATTAAGACCAAAGGAGGAGGAGATCAGTATGCGAAGTAACATAATGTCTCAGCCTGAATATGCAACTTAAAAAAGCCTTGAGCGCAAGCTGAGTAACTTGATTAAGGCCAAATATTTCAAATGGAACATGGGCTGGTACATTCGAATAGGAGGAAGAAGGCACTACTAAAACACTAACAGAGGTAATTCATGATCAAACCGGAGGTAAAAGATGGTGGAATACTGCTTAAATATAGGCGAAGCTCTAGAGTCGACCATATTGAAATGAGTGTGTCTTAAAAGCATATCTAATCCAGGGTAACTTTATTTTTGCACAACTTAATTGTAAAAAAGGTGCATAGCTATGTATTTAAAAAACGATTGTTTTCTCGGTCCAATAGAACTGTTGCGTTGAATGTGCCAAGTTTTAGTTATCATATAACAAGCGTCAATTTTATATTTATGCTAGATTTCAGATACTACAATATTTTTCTTATAGATAAGTATTTTGTTAATACTTTTTCCAATTTTAGTAAGTTTATTTGTCTTTTATTATTATTGCGTACATATAGTTTTAGCGTTTTTACTTTGTTTTATTTAACTATTATTTTTTATTTATTTTTACTTCTGTTTACTCTAGCTCATAATGCAGCAAATTATTCGTCTTAATTTTACCTACACATAGTTAAGTAGAAATCCAAGCCATAAGTGTGTAGATGTTGTAAATAAATAAATGAATTTGAATTTGAATAATGGGTATACTATAATACTAAGATGAGGGCTTTTCTTTCCTTAGCATTAGTCTGTTTCAACTCCTGTTATAAGGCAAATCTGTTCACATTTTTTTTTCGGTTTAGTAGTTTTTGTCGTCATGTATAGGTGCAATAAAGATGGCATACTATCGGCATTTTAAGTACTCACACTCTAGGAAATGTAGAACAGATGTAATGTCATATAGTTTTATATAATTTCATTACAGAAATTCATCAACTTAAACAACAGCAACAGAAACAGCAGAATCAGATCCTTTTATCTATAGAGATTGCTTTCATCTACCCAGATAGTATGTACGTGCAGATACATATAGGAAATATAGCATTTGAGCCCGGAAAGTTTTAATTTCCATTTCTCGACATTCTTCAAAGCAATCACGTCTAAATATTTGCTCGAGATTGAGTACATAAACAAACCGATGAGTAAATATTTGCTTCACCGAAATTTTTCGAAAACGTAATGAAAGTCATTTGCTATATAGTTAAGAAAGCAGGTTTCTTGTACCATTTACAACGCACGACATGCAAGCGTAATAAGGACGCCTGGGCCTGCCGCCTTCTTTCTAATTTCTATTAGAAAGCTTTGACTTCCTGTACTTCCTCCCTCTACCTCTACATCGTCAACGGAAGTCATTAGTATCAACATTGGCTGAGTTGAACACATTTTGGACTACACAGCTACTGTTCAATAATGAACAAAGCAGCAACAGCAAACCAAGTTGAATAGCTGCTGGCAAACTAAGCCCGCCCAACTGAGTTTCTACTCTCGGAAAAGGCGTCCTCGGATATTTAATTGTGCTCCAAACATAATTTTCACGTCTTTAAATTAGAAATTTCCAGTCTCTCACTTCACCTGGCAGATAAACATGTTTCTTCGCTTTAAGTGTGTACAATTTCCCGGCATATGGCTACAAACCTGGGTATAGTGTGTATAAATGAAGCCTTACGCGAAGCCAAGTACCCCCGTACCCTATACGGCGAATAGGATAGCTTAGAAGGCTGAAGGCTCTTACAATTTGCAAGTCATTTAGCATAGGGCGCTGTGCAAAGTCATTCTGTACCTTTACACTTGGAGCATATTGTAAAATGTTAGAATTCGCCCTATGGGAGAGATTTTTCAACCAGCCCTGCGTATCGCTACGCTATAATGGATATATCTATGTGTACTTGTGTATGTTTATATCAATAAGACAAAGATAAACAGCGCACACGATATGAGCTTCAGTACTTGACATCCTTGACGTGTGTAATTATTTCATGTATAATTTGTGCCTCATTATTTTCTAGAGAATTCAAATTTGCGCGCCCTGGCAAAGGAAGTACACAAGAATGTTACCATTTTGAGAGATAAAGGTGAGAGAATTTTTCATGGTTTCTTTTCATTGCTATAATATAAGTAGTTATGTGTGTGTGCGTGTTTGTGTTTGAACGAGGTATAATGACCCCTGGTAACACGTTCCATTTTTAACTGATTTATAAGTATGAAATGTCTAACTAACTATGTTAAAAGTGTTTATATACTTCGCAAGTGTGCAGCTTAGTTTATGTTACTAGCATACTTTACCTTTGAGTTAAATACACTTTTTAAAGATTTTATAGATTTTTTATATAATTTCAGAAAGCGTAGATATTTTCAATCGCAAATTGTAGTATTTGCAAAACTATTGCTAAAAGTTAGATATTAGTAAAATTAGTAGAATTCATTAAATCCAGTATTCAGTCTATTCGAATATTTTTTCAAATAGCATTTCATCTGGAAAGAATATTTGAAACTACTAGATCGAAAATTGAGCTCTGTATTAAAAATAATAGGGTACTTGTTCTATTGATGCCAGGTCACAGCAAGCCATACCGATATCGGCGGGAACAAAAAAGCAGATGAGTTTGCCCCTCTTGGTGCTCGGAATAATGCTCCTCCACGATCGGGATTATATCAAATCGCCTTGCCACTAATATTTCGGTTTAGGCCGATCGCCAATACAGTCGTTCTTCGTAATACAGCCCTTTAGGTAGAACTGCGAAGCAACTGTAGGGTAAACCTAACCCAAACCTAACGAGTAAGCTATTAGAACTAAACAAGCCAAACCTAAGAACAATCGGTGCCAATTCTCGCTTGGCACTCTTTTCCCAGGGGTCACATATACAGAATGGGATTCCTTGGCGATCCTGTATGCAGGAGATATGGAAAGCAATCAAAAACTGTGATTCACTTTATTTGTCACTGTTCGTCCCTGTGAGGATAGCGATAAATATTTCTAAGCTCACACCTCCTGGCAGAGGGTTGGGGGCCAATATTCAATATTATAAGAGCATCTGGTTGGAACCAAGTCTGGAGGGTGAACAATGGGTCTTGTTGTGGCCAGCGTTCCAGGGAGCCCGCTATCGTCAGGGTCCCAAGCTCTCTTCAATGTATCCATCCATCCAGATAAACTGACTAATTTTCGGAAATAAAATCGACATAACGTACTCTGAAATGGGCAATAGAAATTGCATATTGCCGGCAATATTTCTGAAAATTATGGTTCGACAACATTTTCAGAAATACTAATAGAGCAATTAGCCACTGAACATACGAATGAAGGTGGCCGAACAATATTGCAGCAATAGTGCTGCCGAAGTAATTTCAGCGTACGCTAGAGATAATCTAGGGCAACAATGGTCGCATAAGTTTTCAGGCTTCTAAAATATATTTTATAGGCTTCATTGGTGGTAATTTAAGGGCCCGACTATTGCGATCCCTATAGCTACCAGCTTCCAAAATTCCCATAATTCCACAATTCAGAACCTAAGTATACTTCATTAATAAGGTCTATAATATTTTCATTTATCTAATTAATCATTATTAACACAAACACAATCATTCTAATACAGGCACGTATTCAAGTGAGGGGGTCCGTATTACGATTTGATATCAAACAAGTACCTAGAAGCATAAAAGTTTAATAAATCAATGTGGTACCAACTATGAATATGTAAGCATAAATGCTATGGTATCAGCTCCTAAAATGATTAAGTCGTAATGTGGGCTTAATCATAAATTAGAAGGAGGTGCCGGGTTAGACTGGAAAACTCTAATGTCAGAATTCAATAAATTTCTTATCACAATAAATTTTTCTTAAAAATAGACAATTCAGGAATTTTAAAAATTTCCCTCTACTCTATTCAAAATTCATTTTACTAATTTAACTATGTGTGACCTCTAATACTATTTTTAAAAAATGTGCAAATTCAATGAAATCCAATTTCATCCGCCATTTGTGCCTCCAGTGGCGTTTATATTCCTTAATCTATAGATCAGAAAAGGAAAGAATAATTATTAATTAAACCCAAAAACAAGGTGGGGTTAGATCGATAGAATGAGCACCAATGAACTGCTCATTTAGGTGACAATTGGGGTTAATCAAAAACTCCCAATGTAGGATGCTGAAAAAAATGTTAGGTAATAATATAATTAAATTTTAACTAAAGATGTTAGTAAAAATGGGATTCATATACTTCCCGTGGTTTTGAGTAAGGCAAGACTTCATTAAGCGTCAGGAACGTCGGTCCACAGCTCACTCGAAACTTGAGTGATTAGCTAGTTCCAGCAGCTTACTACTTATAGCCCCGAAAACACTGGAAGCTGTGCGTCAGTCGGTGCCTTTAAAAATGAACCCTTGCAAATTTGTGTAGTTTGGTCGTGACAGCATCACAGCTGCATGCAATGGCCTAGGCGTACACGTTGTCATATACATCACGTTGTGTCACTTGGAATTTGTACAGCAGATGCTGTCAATAGGCAAGTTCGTGTTTATATTGAATATCTTTTTATTAATTAATGTTAGGTTTTATTTTCCTTTTCAGATAAACAAATTGAAGAACCCGGCGGTGTACTGGATTGAAATTCTTACTAATGATTAAGTTTGCTCAGTTTCATGATCTGAGACCTTATCATTTGTTTATGTTTTGATTGATGCTTGTTTTTGTTTCATTTCAGATTATGATGTCGGTAGCATCGATGGATTGCCTTAAATTTATTGTCTTCGTAGGAGGTTTGTAAATAATTCATCATGGGAAGAATTGTGATTTATTCTTGTCAGTTTTGCGACGGAATAGCCTTCCTAAGACTATCAACGACTTAATGAATTGTGCAGTATTTAGTTGGATATGTGAAACCCCCGTATAAATGAAAGCTAAAAACCAAAAAATTTCCAATTAGGATATGACATTTCCCGTTTTTTGAAAATGATTTAAATTGAAACGAAGAAAATGAACACCCCAATATCGTAGCTGACAATTAACAGTTCGAGAAGGCCATACATTGTTAACCATTGTATCATAGCATAGCCTTAGGTCTGGGTCGCTCTCATAAATGGGACAGCTCGGTGCGAATTTCGCAAGATGGGGCGTAGCGCTAAGAATAAATCGCAAATTGATTAATGGAATATTTATTTAAACACCTAAGGAAACAAAATAACGTTTTCTAATTTTTAAATTTCTCCCCAATTTTTATTGAAAATGGATTTTAAAAAATTGAAAAACTTCAAAAAGCTTATGTTAAAAATTTATTTAATTTAGTTCCAATTTGTGGCATCCCTGCTTCGCAAGTCAGAGCAATTACAAAAAAATCATTGAATTTTCATTTTTAAATCATTTTCAATAAGAATTGAGGGACAATTTTATATTATTTTGTTGCTTTGGATGTTTAAATAAACATTACATTAATCAATTTGGGATTTATTCAAAAATCTTAACGCCTCGCCCCATCTTGCGAATTGTGCACCGAGCTGTTCCATTTATGACAGCGATCCAGCCTTAAACAAAAGGTTCTCGCATTCGCGACCTTAGATCATATAACAACAAGGATAGGCTATGAGGAAGAAAAACTTAAGCATTTTTCTGCATGTAGTAGAACCGCATCGATGTATTCGTTTTAGTTATGGAAGTAGTACACTACGATATTTTCACACCGGGCAATAGAAGAGATCCCATTATATCACAGCATTTTTAAAATAATTTTTAAATCTGTAATTTTATAATATTTTTATAACTTTTTACATTTTTACGAATTTTCCTAGTGCCGCGTTTATTTTCTGATAATATTTTTTGGCTTTGCCTTTGTATAGCTACTGTGACTTAAGGCGACAATGACATTTCAATTCTAAACAAACAAACCGGCATTGGAAAATGTTAAGAAATTTTTGCCGCAGCTGTTTATTTTTATAAATATTTCACTCTTATTTTATTTAATACACTATAATTTATTATTAAAAGAATTAAGCTTGCCTTCAAAATGATTCCCTTAGAGAACATCACTTGTTGTCATTGTTTCTGCAGCACAGCATAGCGCACTTCATCGCGATAATTCAAGACTCCGGAGTTCCGATTATATAAAATCCCATTCACAAAACAATATTTCGCTATTGTGCTACACTACTATTTAGTAAAAATCACTTTTAATTAGCTATTTACAACAAAATCGCTAAATCAAACCCGAACTTCTTGTCATAAAATCTGAAATGTCAGAAATAATTTAGAATTTTCCGGCGAATTACAATTCGATAGCCCTTTTGTTATTTCCCCTCCGTGTCTCAAGAAAAAATGCTTATCACACGTAAACGCGAATATTACACAGCATAGCCTCTCCTTTTCATTATATGATCTTATAGTGCATTCTTTTCTGCTACTCGGTGTAAGCACTGCCACCGAATCTGTCATTTTCGTACTCTTTTCTTCCCACCACACCAGTAGCAAACCCAAACGCGCAATCTTTTCTACCTCTGTTATTTTTGGTGCTACCCCTTGTTGCAAATTTCTACTCCCAAATTTTTTGCGGTGTCGGGCGTTGACTGGGGTTTGAAGTTTTTTTTATTGTTGTGATTGAGCGGAATTTTTGTGTTATTTGTTGTGGAAAAATTAATTACATCGTTTTTGTTTTAGTTTATTGCAATTTGTGTTTGGAAAGAACAGTCTTACAACATTTGTTTTGATTTTTATTATATTTATGTGTGGAAAAATCATCGCGTTTTTTTGTTAAATTACTGTTCTCCATAATGCGTCCGCGTCGTAATATGATTTGGTTCTTTGTAACCTCACCGTCACCACCGAACACACACCAGAATTGCCAATTTCACATTTGACAGCTCCGAACAGGAATGGTGTCAGCACTGATCTAGTGCGGGTGTGATTCCAAGTTCAGAAAAGAATTCATTATAAGTTCGCGACGCATAATTGCACCAAACATATATTTTGACAGTTGCTATGCTGCCAAAAAACAATTGTCCAAACATTTGTAAAGTTGGAATAAAAACGAGCTATTTAAATAGGACATAAGCATTACTTATACAAAGAAAAAGTACGGACCGTAAAGTTGCTTACATTTAACGAAATAATGCTTGTATTTTACCAAACTCTCTGCTTTGAAGTCCAGTTCTACTTTTCTCGAAAGAATTTTCAGTTGAATTGCATTGTTATCAGTGCTGTCGTTTGTACTCCGTTCGGAGTATTTGTACTCCGAAACCTAATAGCGTACTCCGGTACTACTCCTTTTATAAAAGTACTCCATTTTTGGAATTAAGGAGTCCATATTATTTTAAAAACTTCTCTTTTTGTTAGCAAACCAAATTTATTAAAATGTTCTTATTCACCTAGGTGAGAGGACTGAGTTGAGTAACTATGCATGGTACATAGTACAGATTGAACTTGATAGGATGATTTGGTAGTGGTAACTACTACGTTGTAATATACTAAGTTCAATCATATCAGAACAATTCTCTTATTGAAAAGAAGGATAAAATAAAGTAATTTCAAGTGTGAAATGTCATTTGCGTGTTTCGCTGGGCTTGTGTAATATTTTGCTATTGTGTTGGCTGTCGCTGCAGCGAAGTAGTCGTGCAAATGTAAACGCTCTCTCAAATAACATAGAATTGTAGAATTTTATTTAAAACTTTAATATTAATGACTCCCTTTCTTTGTTACAAAATTTAAATTTACCGTAAGATCTCGTTCAAATTCAAACCCGTTGAACATTTTTCATGGGTATGGAGGAATTAATTCATAAAAAACTACTTCAAAAACAAGAGTTACAAGAAATAACAAAACAATGCCGTGATTTTTATTTTATCTAATAGGAAAAAGTATTGCATCGTATAAATTTTGAGGACCCAGTACTAAAAGCAGTTGAGGGAATGGATCCAATTTGTGTAACTCCAAGCTTAGTACCTTGAATCACACTTCTCCCAAATCTTATTGATCGAAATGATTTGATGCGTTAAACGCAGAATGACGTGTTGTGTAAATACAGGAATTTGTACCAAAGTCACTGTTATTTGAAGAATGCTAGATTTTTAATGTAAAAATGCCCGAGTTGAAAAAATATTTGCTAATTTAGAAAAAGTTATTAGTTGCCTTATGTGCCTTCCATATACACCGCAAGTGTGGAAAGAAGTTTTGCGACGGTCAATCTTATTAAAACTAAAATCAAAAATTCTCTTGACGTAGAAACTGTAAATTCCATAATGGTTGCAGCAAAAAACGTTATCAATATTATAAGCAAAATACGGACAAAAACCAGAATTGGTCTTAGACCAATTCTTACGATACCTTAGATGTATGCCTGTGTGTAATTTCGCACGACATGCAAATTTCATTGATAATGTGTTTTTTCACATTTATTTCTAGAACGACTCTTCGGACAGTAACAATGATTGTGTATTAACCAATTTTATAGGATTTTATATTCTGAAGAGCTTTTCAGTATGATAAAAACGTTTTCACAATATATGTAAAAAACTACAATGTTCGTATGAAAATATCAAGAAAGGGTTCCCCGATTTAGTCTATTTTTAAAGTTATATTTACTATTTCATGAAAACGCCGAGCACAAAATTTCAGCTTTCTCCGCTGACGCGTTCTCGGGCAGTGTCGAAATATGAAGTGAAAAACGAAATTTTTGTATGGCAACGCTACGAAGGAGTTGCCCGACTTGCCCAATTTCGAACTTAAATATATTTTTTTTTATATTTTACTTGGAATATAACTCGACAATGCAGTTTCCATGAGGACAGAGAGACGGTCGGTCGGATGGAAAGACATGGACAGGGGGAAATGCAAAATCCAAATTAATTGCTAAAATTATGAATGCGTATCTCACCCGTTTTGCTCTCCCAGCATTATTTCTTTGCGTTACAAAATAATGTCCAAGTTAATATGCTCTCTATCATTTCATATCCTAGGGTTGAAAAACGCGCCACAATGACTGCTTTTTATTGCAAAATACACATTGATAACGGGATGTCCGTAATAATAGGAAATAAGTAGCGGGCAGCATGCAAAAATAATAATGCCAACCAAGATTTTTTTACTGTAGAAAGTTTGTCATGTACTTGAAGAAAAGTAGAATGTCTCAAATAAGAATATTGAGGCGAAATGGGTTAATGTATTCCAATACGTTCTTTGAGAAAAAGTCACAAAACTTTATATCTACAATGTTTCAACTACATTAATCAAGTTTTATATGCTGTTCTCCGTTTAGGGGTTCTATTCTCCATGTCCGAAGAAAGGTCTTCATCAGATCGTAACCACATTTTTAATTTGAATTGGTTCAGAAATATTGGAAATATGAGGTAACTTCCAAAAGAAGAAATCAGTCGAACGGATATTTCAGCACTAAATGTTTTTTAGGGTTGATGTTTTTTAACATGTATTGCTTTGTTCTTATTATTTTCAAGCGTAGTTTGTATATTTTCCAAAAAAAATCAGAATTTTTTTTTACATGGCACGTTCAGGCTACATAGTTTCCCCACTGATAATGAAACGAATAACTTTTAATTAAATTTTAATTTGAAAATTACTTACATCAACAAAATTATAAACTTTTAATTTACTATGATCGGTTTTTATTTAGTCGTGTACTCCGTTTTTCCGGAAGTACTCGGCTTTGGCAGCAAACAATACTACTCTTGAACATTTCCAAACGACAGCACTGATTGTTATGGATTACAAAAGGGACTATAAATTTTCTCTGTAAATAAGATTCGTCTTTTATTATTAAGAGAACATCATTGTGCATTGATTAGTTGTTATTCTCATGGGGTGTTAAACAGACACTCACGGCCATACGGAAATATTGCAGCAATTGCAGGCCAAGGGGCCTTTAATATTCACGAATTTCTTGATTTTGAATATTCTTTATTGTATTAATACCTTTAGGAATGTTGTTTTTGTTTACAATTATCATCTTTTATAAAGGTATTGTTGAAAAATGATTACAGCCCAAAATGTAAAAAATGACTCTTTCGTCATTTACAGGCCAGACAAATTCATGATAAAATGAAAAAAGGTGCAAAATATATTCTAGTAGGTATACATACTGTGATATCCCAGTAGATTTAGCTTTCGTATATTGCATGTTATTTACTTCAGAGCAGGCCAAGGCATTAACTCTTACCTTGGAGTGACTACTAGACCTCTTACTCCTGTGTGGTAATGGGATCAGCTTAACAGCAAAAATCCCTAGTTAGAATTCCATCGTTTGGATTCACAATGTTGAATGTTTTCAAATTCTCTGTGGTGATATATTTTTCTTAAAATTGTCCATGTTATATTAAATAAAAAGCACAAATTTATATCTTACTTTATTCTTCTTCTATTCACTTCTTCCCTTACGGAGTCTGTAAATCTTCGGAATGACTTTCTAAATATTTCTTGGACATCTATTCTCTGTTGCACTCCTAATTATACTTACGAGTATTTAACTGATCAACAATGACACAATTATCGTGCAACATAACTTTGCCCAATAGCTGCTCGCTATTATTAGAAAAAGGAAAGAGTATATAAAATTCTTTGGACAAAAAGAAGAATTAATTACACTTCATTTAAATTAAAAAAAAAGGAAAAGTTATGTTTCTATAAAATAATTGTCTAAAACTTATTTCACCATATGAACACGTGGCAAATTATAAACGACACGTGACAATTCACTTTCGAAAATTTAATAGGAGAAGCTCAGCATTCAATTATAACTACGATCAGAGTGGCGGGTCATGACCCCCCCCCCCATAAATTTGAAGAAAAAAAATTTAATTAATTGAGTTATTTGAAAAAATATATTTTTTATTTTATACTTTTTTATTTATATAATTCAACTTAAAAAAAAAAATTATTCCAAAACTTAAAAAAATAAAAATTTATTTCAATGAATGCTATTGTATGCATGTGATGTATGTGTATAGGTTTTTTCGGACCTCATCTTTAGGTGATCCACGAGAAACACTTCCCAAGCCACGAAACAGACTCCCTCACTACCACATCAGAGCCCTAACTTAACTTAGTCCTAACTCCTGTTATATTTCGGGGCTTACCTTAGCCGAAGGCAATCACTGTACGCCGTTTCAGGAAGCTATGATTATTTATATATATATTTTTTACTTTTGCTTTTTCAAAAATTTTTTCTTTCACAAACTTCCTCTTATGGTTATTTTCACAAAACGTTTATTTTTTTTCTTATCGCAACTTCTATTTTCCCTACCTGTTTACAATTAGTGTTCAGCCTACCGCGGCGGACGATGGTTGAAAGGAAATTTGATATTTTCATAAATACCAAACCATCGTCTTGCTATCATGCATACATTGTTGCACCCACAATGTATGCCGCTCGCAACAATTTGCTGAAAGGAGGCTTTTCGGTGAACACTTGATCGTTTAAATCTTCAACGAGTAAATTTTATGCGCCCGATATGTATGTGTATATGTACCCAGCGGGAAATGGAATCATACTATCACCCAAAGCGGATGCCTTCCTTGGAAGTTGTGATGCGTGCCGCTTCATTGGACACCTTGTAGGACTTTTGTACAGGCATGTCCTAGGGAGGAAGCAGTTCAAGCTTTTTCTTGTGCTTCCCCCTAGCTTCCTTGGAAGGAATTGAGGATGCATGCCTATTCATTGGACACCATGTAGGACTTTTGTACAGGCATGTCCTAGGGAGGAAGCAGTTCAAGCTTTTTCATGTGCTTCCCCCTAGCTTCATTGGAAGGAATGGGTATGCATGCCTCCTCAGTGGACTCTCTGCGAGCGAAAACAAATCTGCGTGCACTTGGTTTTACAAAAAAATCACGAATGAACTTGAAAACATGCGTTTAACCTTCCACCAAGCTTCTTCCGGGATCAATCTGGAACGGATCAAAAATTGTTCGCCTTTTTCATGTTTTGCACTAAGGTTTTACTGCTTTAGCAAAACAAGAATGAGCTTGAAAAGTGCATTGCACCTTCCACCAAGCTTCTTACGGGATTAATGTGGAATGGAACGACAATTTTCCGGCTTTTTCATATATTTGCATTATTAGTTTAACTGCTTCCACAAGCCTTCACGTGAAAGGCCTGACCAGATTTCCCGCTGGGTACATACATATCGTATTTTCGACAAATCTTACTGAAGGTTGTGGGACTTTTTTCTATTGAAACGACTTGGGTTGAAATTTAAAATTTTTATTTGTCCCAAGTCGTTCTATGGGAAACAACTTTTTGTTTTTAACTGAGGAATTTGAATCAATTGCTGATGGCAATTTTTTCACCTTAAAGAGAGATAAGCCCCTTTTCAGGTAATTTTGGCATGTAACACTCCTAACATTCTAAAATATTTGCAGCGTTCTTATGTAAAACCACTGACATTTAAAATATGAACTGACTAGGTCCATAGAAATACAATGCAGAAAGTGGGCTCATTTCCAAATAGCGTTCTCATCGGTCTAAGCACCAACTACTAATTCGCACGTCACATAGAAATGTAACCTAACTCAAAATTTGTCGTTTTTGAGTTAATTACACCATGAAATTGGCATACTTCTATCTGATTGTTTTTGCCGCTAGATAGCGATACTGTCACTTTTCTGTTACTTAAGAACAGAGATATTCTTCATAGAACAGTGTGTCAGTGTCATTTTTTGAGTTGTGACGATCTTCAGTACAAACGTAAATATGTTTTCGACATTTTAACAGTATTATTTTAAATTGTGTCACTTTTCCACAAAATAGCATTTATTTCTTACAAATTTTATTTTGAGTTATGACATTTTTCCACAAAGTTCAAAGTACGGAATTTAATTCTTAAAAATCGTATTTTGAGTTGTGCCAATTAAAAAAAAACTTGTAAAAATATTTATTTCGCAACAAAGAAAAGCGACACAACTTAAGAGCATGCGGGATTAACAGCTAACCTCGCCAACTGCGGTAACAAAAACTTA
Organism: Dioctria linearis; assembly: GCA_963930735.1. Classification (NCBI taxonomy): domain Eukaryota; kingdom Metazoa; phylum Arthropoda; class Insecta; order Diptera; family Asilidae; genus Dioctria; species Dioctria linearis. Next base: position 33,919,318 of record OZ005742.1, on the reverse strand, counting down.
AAAATTCTTTTATATAAATCTTCAGAAATAAATTTACTAGCAAATTTAAGAGTTCAGACTATTTTTAGCAAACAATTACTACGTTAAGCTAGAATTAATTCTATGTACAGCTTTTCGTTTTTTCGCTCTCCTGAAAGCTGCATTTTTTGAGTTGCGTCACTTTTCTATGTAACGTGCGAACTGAGAAAGGGCTGTAAACAATAAATAAATAAGTGGGTTTGTCGAAATAAATGTTTTTAAATTAATTATTTGGGTTAATAGAAAGAAATTCGAGAGGTTTCACTTTTCAACTTTCCGCCAATGTTTCACTGTGAGACGGGGCTCGAATTCATGTTTCGCTTCATCTAGAGGCACGATACTATCTCGAGAATTGAGCAAACATATTTTTCTGATTTAAATGCCAAATGAAGCTTAATATGTATAAAATATAGCAGTACCAAACAAACAAACAAATTTTGTTAATAATAGGATTTTTTAAAAAAAAAATAGTATTATTCACTAGTTAGGACTTCTAGCACTTTTTCTTTCTATTTTTATTTTCAAGCTAGAAACCATATCTTTCTATGCATAGAAAATTGCGATGGTATTCGGCTTCGTTGAAGCAAGTTGGAATTAGTACGAGATAAAGGGTGGTGGTTTTTCAGCAACTTAATTAGAAAGTATTTTAGCGAACCATGCTGTCTAATTTTGTTAATTATTCCTAAATGAAAGTTGACAGATCATAGATAAATTTAAGAGAAAAAAAAGTTGCATATATATTGCAAAATTTAGCAGAAAGATGGCGTTAAATTTAATGCAATGACCGATGAAACGTAGTACGCTACGGAAATCTTTTTAGATTCAGTAATTAGAAACCGATCAAAGTTTAGTGCAAAGAGTTATTTTTAGGAAAAATAGAAGTTGTAATTAACTACCCCTGTTTAGCCCTGCTAGGAAATTTCAGAACTAAAAAATTGATTTGAAAAAAATTAAAATATTCGAAAATTTTGCCGCTTTTATCTCCAGCCCCGCTAAGTCCACCTCATAAATTTACACTCCTAATATTCCGGTATATATTATCTATATTACGAAAGAAGAATTATTCATATCCATCCAATATTTACATAGAAATATCGATTTTGGCGGATCAAGATAATTTGAGGTTACCCTGAAAAAGCTCCACTCTATCGTCTTCCAGCACAGAAGAGAATCCATAATTTTAAATATAAACGTTAAAGCATGTTTGTAGAATGAAATCGCATTTACATTGTATCCCCTAATCACATATCTAATTAGTGTTTAAGTCCGATAAATAGTTTCGAAGATAATAGTACATTTACTTTTGCTTAACTATACTTAATGGACTGGAGTAAATGGGCATTAAATTCTACACAAGAATTCACACTCTTGTACGAAATGATGAGTGATGCAGTAAAAAAAAAAAAGAAGACATCGCCAACACTTAAGATTAATTTTACATTTTCAAAGAAAAAATGCGATTTTATTGAACCATATTTTGAAGTTTAAAAATAACAAAACTGTTTGCAGAAAGGTATTACAAGGAGTTATTAATTCCCGTAATAAAGTCCATACATATTTATAATTCTCAGATTCGAAGAAGTACGTTATGGGAAGAAGAGGTACCTGAACAAGACGAATCTTTTTTTAAGGAAAATTTTCGCATGAGTAGGAAATCATTTAATATTTTATGTGAAAAATGAAATGAAATGGAAAAATGTGCTTCAAATTTTGGGAAAGCAATTCCCATCGATAAAAGAGTTGCTATCGCTCTATACGCGTTAGGATCGTCCGCTGAATATAGAAGTATCGGAAATATATTTGGAGGGTCAAAATCTACTGTATGTTGCATTTTACTGGAATTTTGTCAGAAAGTGTGGGAAAAAATGCAACCAGGCTATCTTACTAGCATTCCACTTTCTAAAGAACATTTAAAAGAACATATAGAAGGCTTTAATATGCTAGGTTTCCCTCAATGTATTGGAGCAATATTGGTAATTTAAATATTAATTCGCAGTAGCTATTTTTTATTTTACTGTAACCTTTTAGACGGCTGTCATATAGAAGTACGACTTAGGGCGGAACATGCTACCGACTATTACAATTATAAAGGATGGTACTCCACTGTATTATTAGCTCTGGTTGATTACAGGTAACAGTAGAAGACAATAATGCAAATAATTTGTCCTTATTGTAATTACAGATATAGATTTATGTATATAAACGTAGGATGTCCTGGCCGTTGCAATGATTCCCGCATATTCGAAAAGTCTTCATTAAACCCCATTTGCAAAACCCCATTTTAAAAGAAATAAAAAGAAATATTTGTGGAGTAAATGTACCTGGGCTTATAACTGGCGATTCGGCGTTTCGTTTTTCAGAAAGTTTAATGAAGCCCTATCCGTTTTCCACTACATCAGACATTCAGACCCCAATCAAAAATATTTCAAATATGTTTTATCCAAATGTAGAAGAGTTGTGGAAAATGCCTTTGGACATCTCAAGGGAACATTTAGAAGTATAGGAAAAGGAATTGTTGCGTTTTACACAATTTTCTAAATATAGGAAATGACAAAATCAACAGCAAATGGATAAACGTGTTAAGAGAAGAAGAAAAAATCAGGGTAGACAACAACCACAATTTAATAATATGGTGAATGACATGAGTTCCGATGCAGAGAACATCCGAACTGCAATTGCAGAATATTTAGGTAATTCAAATAAATCAGACAATTATTATGTAGCATTAATATTCTTCATTTATTATGAGTTAGCAAATTTAATATCGCGACTTGAAAATCCTTTGAGTTATCCACAAAATTTTCTAACAATTTTGTTCGTTTTTCTTCTAAGTTTGCAAATTTTTGCTCCATTTTGTTGACACTTTTCAATTCTTTTTGAATTAAGTCGTTCGTCCTTTTAAACTCCTTTAATAAATCTTCATTTAAATTTTTAACTTTCCTTTTAGCACTCCTACTTGATACAACTTTTGTATCAGAAGGCGGGGCTGACGTTACAGGTGATAGCGATGAGGACGATGGGGAAAACATTAGACTTGATGTACCAGAATCGTCATCCAAGATGTCAATCATAACACAGTCTACAAGTAAAAATAACGAGTATATTATGTTGCATACAATTGAGATAAACTAATAACAAATAATTAATGTGTTTATATTTGATTTATTTACCTTCCATTATATTATCTGCCATTAAAACCTCCATTTTGTAAATTTTCTGGGCTCCAAGTATTTCATTATCTTTTTCATACATTGGCCACTCTGATGGTGAACCTCCGGAAGAACCTATTACATTCTTTTCTTTCCTGAAATTGATCATATCGCTTTACATTTTGATATGGTAGTATTAATTTATTTACCTATATTTATTTGTAAAATTGTGGAGTTTAATTTTGATTTCTTCAGCCGAAAAAAGCATATTGCTTTTAGCCATTTCAGCTTCTATTTCTTTAAATATGTGATTATTTTTTTTCGCCGTCCGTAATTTTTCTATGTTTTGTTCCCAAAGTTGAATCAAGGTATCTTCATGATTGGCACTCCAACATTTCCGTTTTTTGTACTTGCATTTATCCATGTTTCATTCACAACGTCTAATAATATGAAATGTAACAATGTCAAAATAATTTGTTGACAGCGTCTGTCACTGGAAATTGAACACTGTGACATTGGAAAATGGGTGCGTTCGAGCAAAAGTTTGTGATTTCGATACCTACAGATTTCGTTGAAATCTTAATAAAATCTGGGGATTTCGGCATGAATATATGTACGCGAAATCGCGGAATTTCAATGAGGATTTCGTCGAAATCTTGAAAAGACGAGATTTCGTGACAATGTAAATGTACTAAAATTCGAAAAGAAAAAAAGAAAGGAAAGCAGTTAATGTGGAAATTGGCTATTTTTTGAATGGTTTTATTTTAATACGGTTTTTGTGAAGAACCGTTATATCATAGAAATTTGCCACCAATCAAAACACATTCACAACAGACCGCTAATGCATACGAAAGGAAAAACGGCCAAAATATATGCAAAATGAAGGAAGGGGGTGTATATGACGCGAATGCCAAAAAAAGCTTTCTTAACCGTAAAAATTTACGGGATCCAAAAAAAGAGCCCCACCACTCGATTACACTCTCTTCCATCTTTTATTTGAAACTCCATACGCCCCATTTTGGATAACCAAGCTATTTTTTTTTCGTCTATCTTTTTCTATCGAATAGGTACCAGAAATACAAATAAAAAAACGACAGTACTGTACGGCTCTCCCACGCATAGTTATTTTTTTCATAATATTTTAAGGTCACCGAATACCGTAAATCCACGAAATACTATTATTGACAAATTTTTTTTTGGTCTGTGCTGATATTTTTTTTATGGAAAATATAAAGCTTAGTTTTCAATTTGCATTTGAATCAGAAACATCGATTGCTCCGTTCACGAGATGTGATTTTTTCGAAATGACGTTTTATCGTATAACCACGATCTTGGTAGGGGAAACAAGAAAATATGGGTGAGCTATTTTAGTATTCCATACAAACTGTGATAATTTCATGCAAGTCGATTAACAACAAAGGGACATAAAATTGATTTCGTCCTTTGTACCACCAGTGGTACATGCCGTCCCATAGGATAGTCGTCCATGTACCACTGGTGGTACATACCGTCCGTCGGACAGTCCACCATATACCGCCAGTGGTACATGCCGGCGGGAATATTTTATACCTACATAAATAAAATAATATGCAACAATTGTTTTACCTTAGTTTTAAATAATATAATATTTCATTTAAAATATATATAGGTATTCCAAAGTGAGTGCAGTGACACTTCACAGGAACACCATACTTCATGCGTCTGATTGCATGTCAATATGACATTATTATGCCATACTAAAGGCGCGAGGCTGAGTCTAAGGATTATATGAGCTTGTACCACTAACTTTCACTTTTTCCAAGAAACAATAAAACCTTGGAATAATATTGGATAAATCCTGGATAAAGTGAAGACTCAGAGTCTAAAAAAAATCCATAGTATGTCCAGACTTTTCAGTTCCACTGTCAGTCCACAATTTTTCTAACACATAAAAAGTAAAAGTTGATAGAATAAAAAGAACGACAAACTTACTAAAAATGTTGTCTGGTAATTTTCCGCCGTTTTTCCAAAAAAAAATATTCTGGAGATTTCTTTAGACGAAGTGAAAATTTAAATTTTGTATGTCCAAAATAATCAACAAATAAAAGAACAATTTTAAATATTGTCCGAAATTGTCCATTGTTTTTTTCAATTCTTATCTCTTAAGCATCGTTTCCATTAATAGAAATTTTCTTACTCAACAAGCTTTCAAACAAGTTGGCAATATTGTATATATATGTAGATAAAAATGCTATGTGCACTTGTTAGATGTTGGCTGTCAAAAGCCGCAGAATATTTTTTATATTTTATTTATATATTTTTATATTTGATTCAATGGAGTGATCTTTCCAGTAAGTCAAAGATACTGGAGAGGACAAAAACTGTTGGAAATATTTTTGATATAATGTCTGGATATATTTAGTAGACTAGATCAATATACATTAGACTCATGTAACTAACGCCAGTAGCTAAAAATTCTTAAGTTTCAGATTCTTTCTTAATAATAGGCGCAACCGGATGCAATAAATTTTCGTAGTCCATTGCTGATATTTCAAAAAGTTGTATGCAAATCAAATTTAAAATAGCAAATCTGCTATTAAAGGGTGATAAACTCCTTCCATTTCACGCTCCGGGAAAAAGCTAAAATTCACCCCCTTTAACATTCACGTTGCACTTTTTTTCATTTGACTTAAACCCATATAACTTCCGACACAAATAACGAACGCAAAACAAGAAGCTAATAACATCTGCTCGTCTATTGCGATTCGATTTTCAAGTAATGAATGTAAGAAGTTAAGCCAACAAGTTATCGAGCATTTAAATGGAAACACATGCCAAGTTTAGCTAACAAGTTGACTCCGAACAAGTTCACAACATGTTGCCGAACAAGTTGGCACAATTATTATTAATGGAAACGAGGCTTTATGGAAATTCCTAAGATTTTCCTTGGAACGAGCAAATAGGTAAGGTGAAACTTCGGAAAACGTAAAGACAAGGGTTGCCAATTAGGTACACATAATCAATACATAAGACTGAATGGCAGAAAATAAAACGCTTGATTCCGAACTTTTACAAATCTAACTGTATACAAGTTGCGTAAGCTTTTGTTCTAATCAGACTATACTAATAATACTAATAAAGTACTATTCAAAATTATGCACACAAAACTGAGTGTTTGCTTGGACTACAGGATCCTGTCGTCATCACGGAAAGCTTTTGAGAATTAGAATGAATAAATCTTTGATGTTTTACAAATTGTTTTTATAAAATAAACTACTTACGAGATTTATCTGGTTTTTGGATTACTGGACAAAATTACGTCGATCTTGATTCTCGTGTTAAAATAAATTTTATTAAAGTTGCAGGAGTCTCAATTTTAATGTTATAATAGAAATTACAACATGAAAAATAACAACAATTTCGGAAAAACAGCAACGGTGGCATTTACAAATATGTTTGGAAAAACTGTGTACGAAAAATAATAAAAATTGGTGTGTACATGAAAAAGTTTTTAGGACCTGGAGGAAAATAACACAGGTTTTTGAGCTTTTTGATTTACAGAAAAAAAACCAAACATAATTTTCAAAAATCTAAGTCCAGCTGCATTTGAACTCTGAAAAGTTTCTAATATTTTGCCGAAGGATTTATCATCAATATCATAAAAATTGTCGAAATAAAAGGGGGGAACATAATACTTGGAAATTTATTCAGCCTTAATTGTATGCTATATGTATTAAACTGCAGTGAGAAACGAGATTATTGTTAAAAAGTTGTCCGATAGGTCAGAATTCCGCAAATTGATTGCGCAAATATACTCGGAACATAAGTAATTACTATTTTAATAAATTGCGAAATCTGTTAACATATTTAATTTTGAGATTGCAGGTTTTGAGCAAACCGAAAAATAGACAACCCAAAACTGTATCGAGAAAAAGCAATAGAACAGTAAGTAGTGTCTACTCTAAAATAAAAGCAAAACTAATTTCAATCCTTAATTATAGCAGTAAAGCTGCAATTAGAGTTATCCTATGGTCTGTAATCATGAGGGTATTTGTCGTTGAAGCCGATGTATAGTGAAAACATTTTCGGAACTCGGTCTGAGCCTCTAAAGCATATTAAAAAAAAAAGTCAAAATTGAGGTTGTAACATTTGACAATGTTGTTTTGTTTGTCGCTCATTGAAGATTTTGGTTGGTTGTTTTGCGATAATCCTTCAAAAAATCATTATAGAAGTAGGAACCACATCAGCTTTTAAAGTCCTAACAAGAAAAGTTGGAGATCGTTGGTATATTCGTAGAAAGCCAAATGTATTAAAAACAAACAAGTCTATGGAAAAAGTAACCAAGCCGTACTGAAGAGTATAAGGTCTCGGCCGATACGAAACGCTTACTTTTCTTCTTTTTTTTCTAGCCTGCGGGCTTACAGGTTCGATTCGCTTCAAATTAATCTGATTCTTTCAATTTTTTCATTTTTTCATTTCTTCCCATTCCTCTATTTTTCATTTGTTTTTTCGAGTCACTCAATTGCCCTATTTTGGACCTGCTGATCAGTCAAATAATGACTTGAAGCTTTCTACCCAAAATTAAAAATTAAATGAGTTGCATGATGAAATAACAAATAAGAATTTTTTCGTTTTCACTGTTATGCTGGAGAATCCAAAGATTTTAAAAAAATAACTTACTTGAAAAAAAAATAATACCCGGTAATAAGTCATAGTAATATAGCTTCTTATTAAATTACATATTCCAACCAGACTAAGTTATATTACCGTACTAACCAAAAAATTATTAACACATTGAAATTGATAATTTTATCAATAAATTTTCCAATCCATAAACCAAATTAAATTAATTTAATGGGACCCCGCAGACACTCAATCGATCTTTAAAATTCTTCCTGTTACTCCATTAAATAATTTTATCGATGCGCTATTTTTGCGGATCGTTATCAATGCATATATGAACGTTCAACTAAATTAGTAGCTACCCTTTTTGTGTTCACTTAAAACGTATTTTTTCTGGTTTATGGAAAATTACCTTTTCCACTTTGCCTGATTATGTCGCACATGTTTCCGAGCTCACGTGATGATGGTTCTGTTCTCAAATTTCTTGACATAACGCAAAATTGCTGATATTAGTTCTGGGCCGATGAAAAAGGTTATAAAATTCAATTTTGTATAAGGGATATGTACATAACCTAACCTTTTTAGCAAAACTCGTCGTTTTGTGTTAAGACGAAAAAATATTTATGACCTACATAGATTAGAGACCAATATGAAGTTTGCAAAAGGGTTTCGAGTTTCGACTTCTTTACATGATTTCCAAAAGAAAGCAAAAAAAAAAAATATATATATATATAACAGATTTTCTTTGGTGTTACTTGTAACTTAATGATTTCGATGTTAATTAAATTCAATCTGTGAATTATTTTATGCAAATTGGAAAGTTACCCGAAATCCGTAAAGGCGAACATGTATACATACCACGGGAACGACCTCATTAACAACAACTGTGACAAACCCAACACCGGCACCCAAAACATAAAACTTCACCAAAGTTTTCCCTTTCAATTAACTACTTACAAAGGCAAAAGGGTAGGGTGTACATAGGGTTCTCCTACCCTATCGAGGTACCAACCAATAACACCGCGTTTGCATAAACGCTTGAATTTTATTAATTTGTAACAGAAACCAGACGACTTAAAAATGTTCGGGAATGTTAATTAAAAAATAATTAAGTTAATTAGAATTACCTACTTTCGGCAAAGAAAGGTAATTCGGGGAGCATTAACACAAGTGGTATATACACCCTTTTTGGTATTCGAAGGAATAAGCATTGTGGGATTAGGACTGCTGCGAAATGAGTATGGGTGATGCTGGGAACTGAGTTCTCTGTTCACGTATGAAGGAGAAATTTTTGACATTTTCCGGATAGTAGACAACTTGATGACATTAAGAAATCTGGTGCTTTATCAAAATGCTTATGGATGGAAATGTCCTTCGGATTTATGTTGTGCGGGTGCATATGAATGTGTGGTCAGGCTAATGACTTTCTAAGGGAATGAGATATTCCGACGACATATGCATGGCAATCGGTATGTTAGGAGTTGTCTTATAGTTATATGTAGGTAATTTTTCAACTACTCTCGTAAAATGTTGAACCATTCATCATTAAAATTAGTTTAAAAAAAAAATAAATAAATAAATTAAGAAATTCTTAAAAACCTTTACAAAATAAAGGTTCAAGATAAATTACGTTGTGAAAAGATTTATCCTAAAGTATGAATAAATTCAATATGAATGATAAATTTCAATGGATTTCCCACATCTTAAATGGATTTATTTCTTCAACTCGATTCGAACTGGATCTATAAATGCTTTTCAATATACCAATTTTGTGTAGCTTATTATAAACTTTAATTGATTCCTTCCAGTGGGCATTGGTCGGAGTGCTTGTATTTACTCGAAACGTTAGGTGGGACAATCATTCTAGGTAAGGACTTAAAAGACATATTCTCTTCTTGCTGCTTTGCTGAATATGAAAGGATATATTGTGTGCTAAAAAAGGAATAGATTCTATCCTCTGTTATTCATCAAAATACAATATGAAAGTTTTCGTACCACTCATGTTTGAAGTATAAAATTAGGAGTCCTCTACTATGTATTAATAAAAATTTAACTTGGTAGCCAGATAACCCGCATTAAACTTTTGTTCCAGAATTATTCATGGAGCTTACATAGATAACTCTAATATAAAAATTTCGGTCCACTTTAATATGACGCTGTTAGGTTGGAGTAGTCGATGTAATATTTTCTGTATTGGTGCTTCCTATTCAGTACTGCTGGTTAAGGTCAAATTTCTTCAAGATGCAAGGGATCTTTGTATGTGTGCTGACTCTGGCAGCAAGTTGTAGATCTATTGGAACTACAAAATGCAGAAAATCAAGGGAAGAGAGCGATACCGCGGAAATCTCTGGATACATAAAATGAAAATATGTTCAAACCCACAAGTTCTACTAAAGAGGAAGACTTCTTGTAAGTGTCCCTAACTGGTTCTTCATGTACCTAGTTGTTAACCAGTTGAATCAGAAAAGCAATCTGGATAATTGTATGCAAAAAATCGACTGTTCGGCCGATAAACAACAGATTTTCGCTACTCTATGGGCCTATCTGAATCATCCCTTAAAATAAAATATTTTGAGTGTCTACCGAAGATGATGAAAAGCATGATATATGTAGATTGACCTAACCCTTATCATTCAAAGACAAATACTGCGTTTCGGAAATTGAGAATCAAATGGCAACTCTACTGATATCTTCGTTGAAAGATGCGTTGCATGGCTAAGTACATACAGGCAAGACCTAGTATTTTGTTGGGTCGGCCTTCTACAAAAATTATTACATAAGCTTAAGAAAACTGATTTTAAGAAGGACTGGCATGAGTAAGTACTAGTATAAGAGTGTTGTGAGGAAATCCGAATAGCGGTCATTGCTGGAATTTCGCGCAGAATTGTTAAAAATCACTAAAATGTCAAAATAAATACTGGTTTTCCATGTGTTGGCTTAGCTTGAAAGGATAAATCAGAAATTGGGGTTCTTAGAAAATTCTATAATTGCATAATATTAAATGTATTTACAGCTCATATGTTTCCAGCTGGCCTTATGTTCTTTATCGGGCTACTTAAGCCACGGATTTTTTAGAAGGTTGTTTGGAGGAATATACCGATCGTTTTGTTGAAAAATATTTAATATTTTATTTCATTGCTCGACATTTCGGGTCCAAGTGCGGCCCTTCTTCAGGAGCTCTATATACATATAATAGTAACACATGAGTTCAAGTTTTTTTTTAATTCTAAATATAAATATTTTAAATAGATTTTTCTGTCTGCGGCTCGTATAAATATTTTATAAAGATAATAATAAATAACACATAATCAACATGGCAATTAAACAGAAACTTATCCTCAATCATTCCTCAGAACGAACTCCAAAATTTATGCACACACAAAATAAACACCTTAAAAACATAAGCACCAAGTCAAACAAGAGCTAGTAACTAATGAGATCCATAGACACATAAAAAACCACAAAAACAATAAAATCCATTTTTCAAAGAGAACCCAAACCTGTATAAAACTAGATTTGACAAAGGTAGTAATGACAAAAGAAGACTACATAACCAAAATAGAACAGCTGCTAAAAGACGATACCACATACATGTCAATAGAAAATGACCCGACCTTAGAACTTCAAAGAAAAAAAAATAGACCCATTCTCAATATGGAAAACAAATACTATATCAAAAAGTTAAAACGAAAACAGCTCTTTACCGATGTAAGTACATGCTCCCGTCTGTACGGCTTCCCAAAAATTCATAAGCCACACATACCCATGAGACCTGTGATATCAACAATCAATAGCCCAAATTACGATCTCTCAAGTACATTTGCAACATTTTGCAGAAAACGATCTCTGACAGTACACGCAATATAAAAAACATAAATAACTTAAAGGAATTTATAGACAATATATCACTTAAGCCAAACGATATTCTTACCATACTAGCTGTAGAATTATTGCACACTAATGTCGACATAGAGCTAGCTCTAAAAACCATCGAAATGAAATGGTTAACTATAGAAACCTTGACACCAATAGACAAAGATCTGTTCGAAGAACTAGTCTTCATCTGTGTAATGGAATGTAACTACTTCTCATACAAAAAAAAATTCTACAAACAAAAGTACGGTCTAGCGATGGGTAAACCGCTCTCAGGCATCTTGGCAAAAATGACGTTAGATCATATAATTGACGAAGCCTTCAAGAAATCCGACATAGTACCAAAATTTCTAAGAGAATATGTCAACTACATCATCCGCGCTATAGCCAAAGACTTAGAAGCTAATTTTGCCAATAGCTTCAATACATACGCGTACACCATCGATTCAAATTTACAACAGAAAAAGAAATTAATAATAGCACTCCGTTCTTTGACATGCGATTACATAGAACATGAAATCAGAATATTATAACAGCCTGGTATTGCAAACCTTGTAGCTCTAATAGAATTTTAAATTATTACTCAAACCACCTACATAAGACCCAAAACCCAAACCCTCGCAAACAAAATCTTTAAAATCAGTCACAACATATTTTCGCAAAAAAACACCACAATCGTTACAGATATATTAATAAAACATATCTATCCATTGCATGTAATCCACAAAATAATAAAAAGAGCAGTGAGGAACAACCATTTCAACAATTTGACACACACCCCGAACAACGCAATAAGACTGGATATTACTAATCCTATTTACACATCAATTCCGTTCCTATATCCTTTATCCCTAAAAGTCTCGAAAATTATTAAAAGCGAGAATAATCACATAAAAATAGCATTCATGCAAATAACTAAACTAAACAACAATTACACGAAAACCAATACCCCCACACGAAAAAAACAAAAACAGCGTTGTATACAAGGTCAAATGCGAGAACTGCAACACTGCAACATTGCACAAACATCAAAAAAGCTTAAAACAGGATTATCAGAACAAAAAGCTGTCAATAAACAAGCATCCCACGCAATGGATCCAGGCAAAACCCTCGAGAATACTTCACAAGCCATAAAACAGACTCCTTCCCTACCGCATGCGAGGCCCAAAGTAGTCCTTACATTCTAAAATATTTGCAGTGTTCTTATGTAAGGGTGACAAAAGTTTGATTTGAATAGCTCCTCCGCCCTAAACTACTATTCATACAGAAAAATGGTGTTCTCATAATTTTAAGCTTGCTTTCTTATCTTCCGAACCGTTATAAAATTTTCATACCTTTCTTAACAAAATTATTTAAAAAAAATTATCTTACCAAATGACTACGATTCCTCAAACAAAAATTCTCAGCTGAGTAATCATTGTAATGTCGCTGTGCCGTCATGGGATGCCGTGGGCTGATAACGAGTGTAGCTGCCTACAGATTCGGACTCCGGTTGCACGTACACACATGCAATTATCACTCAGCTGAGAGGTATTGAGCGTAAAATGGTAAGGTTACTTTGTAATCAATACTGTTTTATTATTTTGTTAAGTAAGGTATATAGGAAGTGCAGCCTTTAGGAAGGTAAGGAACCAAGCTTTAAAATACTAGAAGACTATTTTCTTATATGGATAGTAGTTTAGGCTCCATAGCATATATAAAGTCAATGTTTGGCACTTTTACATAAGTATCAATATATATAGAACATTATAGAAAACGGACTAATAACGCACACATATAGATTTCTGTTTCATGGCTTAGGAAGTATTCTCGAGGGTTTTAATACAGGGCATGTATTTTCTTTCGACAATACAAAAATAATCGACATGGAAAGTAATAGAAAAAATGTGAACTTAAAGAAGCATGCCACATATACATTAACAAAAACAAAGTTATAAACTTAAGACAGGACACAGAACTAATAAATAAAGATTACAAATACTTTCTGAAGATATTAAAACCGTAGTATTAGTCATATAATTTAAGCACCTTCTAGTCAACAACCGCTCAGTTACATAATATCCTCGTAGCTAGTTAATTGTCTTTTTTGTTCTAAGTCTTTATTTTAATTTATTAATAATGTGTTTTTCTTTAATTCTAATTTGTTTTTTAAAACATTTATTTATACGCGCCGCAGACTGAAAAAAACGTATTTAAAATATTTGTACTTATATAGAATTTAAAAAAAAAACTTGAACTCATATGCAAATAATATTATATGAATATACCTCCTGAAAAAGGATCGCACTTGGACCCGAAACGTCTAGCAATGAAATAGAATCGGTGTGTTCCTCAAAATAACCTTCCAAAAAACCCGTCATAATAAAAAAAAAGATTAAAAAAAAAAATTGAAATTTCATATTTCCAGCAAGCGGTACTAATTTGTCCAGTTTACATAAATTCAAATTCTCATTAACAGTCAATAAAAGTTTCGTATGTAGTAGCATAGATAGCATAAGAACTAGATGTCGAATGCAGTAACAAAAAAGTATACAAAATTTATACGGCTGGGTGGTCCATTCCGGAATAGACCACCAGTGATTCATATTTTTCGTATCTGAAGTGTTGAGGAAGTCGATTAAATGTATACAAAACTGCTATTATAATAACATTTGCTTTCGGCACACTATAAGACACGTTCTGGTGCATTCCAGAATTAACTATATGCTTCACAACATTCAAATCGCCTGTAGTTGATGGCATCTTTCCAGCCCTACTTCAACAAGTGCTACAAGAGATACTGCCAAATCTCATTAAGACCTTTAGAGCAAGTAATACGCTACGGCATATCCCAAGTACGTGGAGGGAAGTTAGTAGTCTAACTTCATTGCTCCTCAAAACAATGGAGAAAGTGTTAGACAAATATATTAGGAGCGGTGCATTCAAGCGATCACCGCTGCACCCAAACCAACATGCTTACCAAGCAGTCTACCACAACTGCCCTACATAGTCTTGTCCTAGGACTAGAAAAGGCAGTAGAGGATAAGGAGACTGCCCTATGTGCATTCCTAGATATCGAAGGAGCATTTGATTGCGAATGCAGCTACCAAAAAACGAATCGAACCTTCCTTGATAAAATGGATAAAAGCTATGCTTGAAAGCCGGAAAAACACAGCTAACCTGAGGGAGGACTCTATTACAGTAGTGGCTGCCAAGAGATGTCCCCAAGGTGTGGTTGTGTCCCCTCTACTATGCCGAAACGCCATTTCTTTGAAATACCATTTAAGGTGATCTTGGGGGACCGTCAACAGTGTCACTCTGGGTACCTAACCTTTGTAAAATCATCTCTTAAAAGATACACGGAAGGGTCCAAAATGGAAGGTAAAGCAGGCGTGGCCATATATGAGCCAAGATGCCATTTCGCAAAGGCACTGGGGGCTTCAGCAACAATTTTTCAGGCAGAAATACACGCCATAGAACTCTACGCTCGCGAAATAATCCACAAGAATATGCGTGGAGCAAAAATATACATAATACCAGGGAAACGAGATTGCGGACCGCCTTGTAAAGGAAGGAGCAAAATCTCCGTTTGTTGGCCCTGGGCCTGTCTTTGGACACCCAAGGAGTCACATCTCAGCTCAAATCATATACTGGTAAAGTACCCCGGGGCTGAGACAAGCGAATAAGTTTATAAAGTATTCGTAACAGAGGACAAAAGAATTCCTCATACTCAGCAGAAAGGAACTAAGGCTCATAATGGGCCTACTTACTGGGCATTGCTCACTTAGATACCATCTTAAGAAGATGGGTAAGGTCGATGATGAGACCTGCCGATTCTGTATGGAAGACGATGAATTCGCTGAATATGTCTTGTTTGACTGTGAAGCTCTGTGCCCCATAAGGTAAGATGTCTTAGGAAAGGCATTTCCACTGCCAGATGATGTCGGAAAAATGGCCGTCAAGAATATTATAAGCTTCTTCAAAGACCTGAAGTTTGAATGGGCGCCCTAGGGCATTTAGGGGTAATGTCACAAAAGATCTTATTGGTCGCGGTGACAAGATGAGAAGCAGGAATCCTGTCTGTATCCCCCGTAATTAATAATAATAATAATCTGTTTCACAATCTGTATAGTCTGCTCTAATATGCCATGCGACATCTAATTCTTGTGCCATCTATGATAATACAAAATATATGATCATGAATATGTCAACATTTGCATGGCTAGGACTTCAGCTAATATGGATTTTAACAATGGCGTCAAAACGTGCCTATAATGAAACCTCCAGTTGAGACCATAGTTATTCCCAGGCAGTCCTCTGAGTTTTTGACACGACACCTAGATTTCCTTAACAGTGCTGTCCACTACACCGTGAAGCCGTAGCAGAGGATCGTCCAAACTACGGCTGGCTATATTTATAGGTACATCCATAATCAGTGAAGCCTAGATGTTCAGTTTTTTTATTTTCAGGGGGGGGGGGGGCTAGCATAGTCAGTCAAATCAACTAAATAACAAGATACCTAGAAAAAATTTTAATTATTCCAAAAATGCATATTTGTTCATAACTTACCTTGGTTATTTACATCATTTACCTTTAAAAAAGAGTGTTTACGTTGGTGCCAACATTGAAGAAACCATTTGCGCGAAGTTGAAACGTGAGTGCGCAGTTCGAAAGGTGATTTTTGTGACACTTTTCTGCTGAGTATCTCCTGCCTTTTCATCAGTAATATAACTCATAATTAATTAAAAAACATTTATACATATATGTAGTCAGTTATTTAATTGCCCTGTTTACAGTTCCCTCAGTTGGTACTTTGTGCTTAGACCAAAAGAGACAGCTATATAAAAGTGAACTCATTTTCTGTAGTGTCCTTCTATGAACGTATAGTCAGTCCATATTGTATTGTTAGTGAAAACCTTATATGGAATAGAAATAGATGGCAATGTAACATCTGTAATCTTTGCTCTGTCCTGGCTACGGATTTAAGAGAGTTGTGGATTATTACAAAACATTAGTTTCCTAGTTTAAATCACATCGGGAAAAGAAATTTTGTGCTAGAGCAGTGACCCATAAATCGAATAAAAGAAAATAAAGAAAGTGATGATAGAATGACTGAGTAAATGACGCAAGTGCACGATGTAAACAAAATTGTTATGATGCATGCCCTGCAAGAAATGAGTTCGGAAGCACTTTTGTTTACAATTGATTTTGCAATTCTTTTGTTGTTCGCAATAATTTTGCAATTCTTTTGATTAATTGGTAAGACATAACCGCCACTAGGTAAGTGAGTACTCTTTAGATTCTAAGTAAGACATATTGTATAAATAGGTTAATAAAATTGTAAAAGACACAGTTGAATAGAGTAAGTAGAAGACGATTGCATTTTTAAATTCATTCCGAATTCTCTCTGCAATTACTGCTCCATAACTGCTGCATCCTTAGGTGCATTATTCTACGTCATTGGCATGCTTACGTGCCAAGCAAATTGTAAGAGCAGAATCTAAACATAATTATACATCGAAAACCAAGGGAGATCTCAATTATTAGGCGACTAGTACACTTGTGTCAATTGACGCTAAATGAGGCAAGCAACCAATTGACAGATAATTCGGCCATACTTGCTAATCTTTGTATCATGGTTAAAAACCTATAAAATTTATTATACCGTACTACATAACAATGTGAAAACTCTTTCAACAAATTAACTGGATTTTTTTTATGCATAGTTTCCTCAAATACATCAAAAATTGGGAATATAAAATTCCTTAAGTGACCAAGAATATTAAAAAAAAGGGCTTAAAATTAAAAAAAAAAGAAAACAAAATTATTTCTCTCCGTTAATTATGCATAAACAATGGAAAATTTATTAGTAATACAAAGATACTATAACAACATTATAAATTATTATAAAATTCGTAAGATTTTTTAAATCCTTTTTTTCACTCTGAATAGGCTACATATGCCTGACATATATGAGAGGGACTTCATTTTGTCCAATAATGGTATCAAAATACATTTCAAATTATTTTCAAGCATTTACAAACGTTTCAAAACTTTTGTTGTCCTTCAGTTTTCATTTAGATACTTTCAGATATTTCAGTCCAAAAATAATCTTAAACCAGAGATACTCTGTGGTGTAAACAGATAAAAGCAATATGAAATGAAACAGAATTTGTAAAGCAAGCGTGGGTGTATGTGTACCGCACACTGTTATAAAAAAAGAAAAAAGAAAAGAAAATCCTCTGCGGAACCATTAAAATCATTTGCCCTTGCAAATAGTGCTGTCTGAAGTCCATGATCACTCTAGCAAAAACCAACCATTCAATCACGATATGGAATTGGAAACTCGATGGTAAACCCTATGCCAGGATTTGATTACTCGCTTGTCGGAACAAAGCGATTGAATTTAACCGACCTTTTGGTGTGCTTTTGAACGAATTACCGAGTGAATACCTCTCAGTGAAAACGGTCTCCCTCAAATAAGTCGGACAATGTGGTGTTTTCATGTCTAAAATTAGGGCTGCTCTGCTGTCGTTTTTGTTGGTTCGACTGTTGACATTTTTATTCGGAATTTCAGCTTTCAATTGGCAACCCAACTGTTGAATTTGTTGCATTTTATTTGATTGACGTTTTATGATTTGGCGATGCATTAAGGATTTTGAAAAGTTTTTACAAGTTTTTACAAATGGATTTGCTTGAAATACTTTTAATTAGCAGAATTAGCAGAACTGCTGAGGGGTTACAGATAATTCCAACCTTGTCTTCCGTTCAGGATTCAGTAGTACTGGTCAGAATTGCCTATATATAGATTCACCTTCCCGCAGAAACCACCATCGGTAGTAGGGCTTAATTTAAATTTGAGATGATAAGCAGCATTAGTTAAGACTCGAAGAGACTTGGGCGCTTCAAGCAAGACCCAATGTCTTTGGCGATGAGGACTTTATCGCTGCTAAGGTTACGGACATTACTAACACTTATGCATTTCAATCATTTACTTTGTTTCATTACATAAACTAAAAGAATCTGTAAAATAAATACGCTTTGAATTGTTAATAACTTTTTACTTTTGTTTTAGTGTCCATATACCCCTTGCAAAATTCTTTTTTCGCCCACTAGTAGGGCAAAGCGGTTTTTTTGCAGTCCTGTGTAAAATAACTTAATACTAATAATATATATAATAATAATAAAAAAAAATCCTCCATCAACCTACGTATGGAACCTCAATCCAAGAATGGTTCTAGACTTTATTAACAGTCTGAACCTAGAAAGGGAGTAAATGCAACGGGGACTCACAATAGAGTTTCGGGCCGCAGTGATTGCGAGGCTATCGCCTACATACCCCTTCACAAATCTAATATAATGTAAGAACTCGTCAGAATGAACTTTGGAACTTTTTTATTGTGAATGCTAGTTTCTAGATAGCTTTGGTGTCCATTTTGTGCATAACGCTAGATTTAACTGGAATAATTCCTTAAATGGTCCGTTGTGCCTCCATTTCCCCTTCCTGTCTTTTTTGTTGAAATTGGAATGTCCGTCGCTAATTTCCGAAATCATTTTGCTCCGCTGTTGGTTATAGATAATCTATTATTGCTTCGGACATAAACTGTCTTTTCTTTATACTCATCCAGGTATTACATACCTGGTGATGGTGAGTACCGTGGTTGCCTAAATCAATGTCTCGATACTTCATTCTGCGGATCTTGACTTTTTCAAACATCAGATAAGGTTGCGCGGCCGTCTTATGGGATACATTGTCTTGCATCCAACAAGTTCTATTATTGAACTAAGCACTTTCTGTGTCGATATTTCTTTTTGTTCAATCTAGCACTCTGAATTTTCAGTTTTCGTTATCCGGCCCCGACACGGATAATACAATTTCACAATACCAGCAAAAGATGGTATCTACTCGTACCTTCTTAGCCTCCTTTAAAATCCATGTATGACCTACTGGTACCATCAACTACAAACTTGTTCCTAGACGGTGTTACAGGGATCACCCAAGGAATTCGTCAGTAACATATTGTTCTATTTCGCGAATCCAGTTAACTGAAGTTCCAAAAAAATAGCAAAAAACTTTATTTTTCGATGTGACCGTTATAAGGCTGCGCTGAACGTTATTGTTGGAGACGGGTTCTGTATGCTTTTCATAGACCGTCTGTTACTGTTGAAACTTCGAACTTATCTGGAGTTACTCTGTATTATTTCCACATAAAATAAATATGGTTTCTAACGCTTACGTTCCTTCTAAATTACTATATCAAGTAATTTCGAGCTAGTTTTCTTGCACATACGAGGAGGAGTTATTTCTATTTGAAGCAATTTCTCTGCTAGAAGATGGATGGAGAGGTCTTAGCCTTCTGATTGTTTGGTACTCCAACACGCACAGGCATCATATTTAGCCTTCCATTTTCTCATCTATTTCAAGGCTTCAGAGTTTCTTAAGTATCAGATTCTTCGATTTAGTGTTTACTACTGATTCATGTAGTACCTTGATCATGCATTTTTTGCTTCCATTGTTTCTGTGAAGTTCCTTATTACTTCAGATGGCCGTAAATAAATTTGATGTCAATTTACCTCTTCAGAGTTTTGTTCCCAAATCAAAAAACTTTTTTTCAGGTCAAGACCTGAAAAAAGAAAAGAAAAGAAAGTTTAGGTGTGATATTGCCTAGCCTATTCAGCAATTCCAATTCCCTTCGACATGGTAAGGGCTCACTTCCACCTAGTCCGCGCTCAATTCATATTAATTGCGACTGAATTATTTCTATAATTTTTGCTTTATCTCCTCACGATTCCCAAATTATTGGAAGAAACTTCTTATAGCATCTATTCCATAAACATCTTCTACATTCAATTACAGTGATTTTAATCTAATTGTCGTATTTAACTCCCACGTAAAGGTATTAATTTTTTTTTATATATTTATTAGTGAACGGTGGGCGTTAATAATGTGCAGGTGGGAGTTTAGATAGTTGCGAAACTGAACTTTATGAAAAATGTTTAACTCTTGAAAATGATTAGATGGCTTCTTCTTATTCCTCTTCTCCTTTTTATTGATTTTAATAGGATATTATTTTCTATATATATTATGCAAGACTTCTGTGACTTCAGCTGTTCCTTTTATCTTAGCAATTAACTTCCTAGCTGTACACAAACAATCATACTAATATGAAAAAAGTGAAATATTCTTGATCTGATCTATCTTTACTCTATGGTGTTCCACAAGGATCCATTCCAGGGCCTTTATATTTAATATACAAATGACGTGTGTAATAATTTTTACTCATTTTGTCACTCACTGGATGACACTGTAATCTTTGTTTATCTATTAAGTTTTTATTACTATTTTATTCGAGTTCATACTGTTATATAAGGTGATTTGTAACTGGTGGTCATAAATGACATAGGTATAGGTTGAAATGTAGAGAACTAAAAATTCAATTGGTGGCAGGGGAGGGGTGCAATCTTAACGGTGATCCACAACTGAAGATTTTCCAGGTTCTTGACGTGATATTTTTATTTTTATCTCCAGTGATTCGTAATATGTAAGAACCTCTGAATGCACCTGCGAGATTTGGATGATCGATTGGTTAAAACGCCCAGATCACACCTCAGTTATTGCACTTTAATCAAAACTAAGTTATTGTGTTTATAAAAATTATATAATTATATAAAACATATGTCAATTGGTACAAATAGATTGAGCGCGGGACAAGGCGTAGAGATACCGGAGAAGTCAGCAGTGATATGATGCTGGCTACCTATTGTATTCCGTTGCTCTGTCATATGTTATTGTATATGTGTAGTCTAGTAGTTTTGTTTTCGTTGTTGTCAGCTACTGTTCTATTTCAGTGTTATTGACTGCCGTGAAATTATCTTATTGTCATATCCGCCACAAACATACCCAATGAACATTTTTGCAGCGACTTAGTTGCAGAAATTAGATTTTTATTTTATAAGAGTTGTATAACAGGTACACGAAAATTAAAATGTACTACTTCTTCCTATTGAGTTCCGGTGCTAAATTGTTTTATGAGGTAGCACTGAGAACTCTTTCCGAACCTCTTATAAAACAGTTTTGCTCCGCCGGAAACTAATTTATATTATAAGTTTTTATAATAGTTCGAAGCAAATCTTTTAAAGTCTTTTTAAAACAATTTAGGTTCCGGAGAAATTTAGTTGTCGAAGAGTTTTGTAAAGATATTTAAAAATTAAATTACAGCACTTATAATACCATTTGATTGCGACTTAAATTGAGCAAAGGATTTCCCCACGAAAGCTGTATTTTAGCTTTTATCACAACTTTATAAAAATTTGACTATTCTTCACAAATACCAATTAACATATATAAAACTAAGTATTATATGCAGTAATAAGTATACTTTCACATTTCCGATCCTGAAGATCTCCCACGAATCTAAAGTGTTTTATAAGAGCTGTAAAGTGAGGTGAAAACATTCGGCCATTTTATTATAGAAAAAAAAGTGAATATATTCCAGCGAATAACATTTACCTTTTTCGTTTATTGACTCGCAAATCCTATTTGCGAATAAAACAACAAAAAAATGATGATTTCCCTCTTAAGTTTAAATTTCTGCAACGATTTGGAACTTAACATTAAAAAAATATTTAGTAATAAAGATTTATTTTTAGAATTTAGTAAGCGCGTTGTGTTTTTTTCGAGCTAGAAGTATAATGTTCACAATAAAATTAAAGTTGCATGACATTTTATTCCAATAATAATCGAAAATTAATGTTTAAGCATTTACGCAAACATTATTGCAAACAAAATTGTGTTGGATGACAAAGTCCGCTTTCATAAACAATTTTTCCTGCTCACACATTTCTGAAGTAAATTTGTAATACATTTTTCATAAAGAAAGATTTAGACAACAATAGAGCCATATTACACAAATACATACATAAGTTTTAACAAATGACTGCAGGAAAGAACTTTTCACTAGGGATGTTGATTTTTGAAGCTTCGAATTCTATTTGAAGCTCCGAAGCTTCGAAAGAATATTCGAGGAACGAAGCTTCGAGGGTCAAAGCTACGAAGCTTCGACCTTCGAACGAAAGAAATTAGAAGCTTCGAAGCTACCATGTGACCGTGTAATGCTGTAATGCTAATTTGACCCTCTTCCCGTTGAGCCATTGAGCTAAAATGGCACACTTATTGATCTTGCCTGACAATAAACTTTAACATTTTTATAGTATACTATAAAATCAAGATGGTGTCTACACAATGGTGGCCGAACTTTGTCATTATGTCCTGATTTGACTTAAAATCAATATCTTAGGATTGCCGGGGTGCCGGATTACAAATATTTGCTCGAAACTTAGAATACAAAGATAGCGGCGCTAACATGTCTGAAAAATTTTGCTATTCGACTGATAATCGATATATGGGATTTATGGTGTTGCAAATTAAACTAAAGGAAATATTAGTTTTGCTTAAGCATTCGACCTCAGAGGATATGAAACAGTCCAGGGCTTAGAAGTTGAACCCTTAGAAATAGGAACGTTTTACCAATGAAGTCTCGAAGTATGATAAAGAATTCCAGTGAATTCAAGTGTATCAAGTTTGGCAAAATGTTGGATAGCGCAGTTATTTTGTCGGCGATATATCAACCTATTGAGCAATCCAGGGGCAGGTTCAGCAGAATTAGTAAATATTATAACAAACTGTAAAGAATGTTTCCAAATTTACAATGGTTTAATGGACAAGCTTATGTGAATATTAATTTAATCGGACGTTAAAATTTAATTATGCGTATTTGAAATTTTATAACTCAATTCAAAAGAATCATTTACATTCTTATTATGCCCTGCCTTCTTCAAGTTTGCGAGCAACCCTTCCGTCACTAGTTCGTAACTATGAAGTCAAGTTGAAATCAAACAAGTTCGTAATCTGCAGTCCGCAATAGTCCCCAGTTATCGATTTTTAGTCGAATCTGAACGTCAATTAAGTTGGGACCGCCTTTTCATGGTAGAAAAGTTTTGAATACGTCAAAATTTGGGGCTCAATTAGGGCTAATTTAATGCCACTTGTTCTCCCCAACTTCATTTATGGCAGCCTTGTATTTGCAAAACTTGACTCACAGTGTCAAAGAAAATGCGTAGGCATTCTCATGTGTCGGCGTATGCAAGTTTGTTCCTTGGTATTTCCTTCGAAACTTTCCGAGCACGTCGCGAATTAACATTCTTGCATACGTTGATTTATGAGAAAACACCAGAATATCTTTACGAAAAACTACAATTTCTAAATTCAGCACGACATCTTAAACTTCTCGCTCCTAGATGTTCTTCACGATTTGGCGACCGCTCTTACCTTGTTCAAGCAATTCGAAGGTGGAACACTCTTCCTGGTGGTGCTCAGCGTGCGAGTTCTGGCAGAGCCTTTTCTAAAATAATTAAGGACTTACCTAGCCTTTAGTTATGAATGATGCAAACTATAGAGCAATTAATCAATTTATAGCTTTTAATTAAAACTTTATGTATATACATACCTAACTCTGATATTTTGCTATTACTTTTTTTTTCTCTCTTTAACTAATTTATATTTCTTTTTTATTTTTTTTTCTTCTTTTAATGTGTTTTCTTCTCTAGTTAGTCTAAATTTGTTGTATACTTAATCCTTTACTTTTTTGTTTTTTTTTTTTTGTTTTGAGTAATTCTTTTCTTATAATAGAACTGTGAGATCTAGTCTCGAACGTAAGGAAGGGAGTGCCGGTTTCTGATGGACAACTCAGTTTTAAAATTCAAATATAAAACTTTTATTTAAAAACTTAAATTTGCTTAACCTAAATATCACAATAATTCACTAGTTCAATAAAATCAATCTAAAACTACCCTACAAACTAATATCAAATTCAATAGTAAAAATTCAAAATAAAAATAAATTCAATAATTCAAAACACCTCCGCAGTTCGCCACCCTTGAATTATTGATTCTGAAAAAGAAGAAGAAGCAAAATGTTAATCTTCTATGAATAAATTAAAATTTTCTGAAATAAATTTCAAAGGGGTGTTACGTCTAAGCACACGGAAGTAAAAAACTTCTAGAGAATTCTAGCACTCAGGTTATCCCTGATCAGATTTATCTTCTGTGGTAATGCGTGAGGGCACACAGAAGTAAATGATTTTATGGAAAGTTGAGACACTCAAGTTATCCCTGATCAGAATTATCTTCTGTAGTAATAAGGCGCTCAGGTTATCCCTGATCAGAATTATCTTCTGTAGTAATGGGAAAGGAAATTCAGGTTATCCCTGACCAGAATTATCTTCTGTGTAATGTGAAAGGAAATTCAGGTTATCCCTGACCAGAATTATCTTCTGTAATAAGGTAGGAAACACAATTCTTTTTACTCAGATTAGCTCTGATACAGATCAACTCTGCCAAAAGAATGGTGCCATCTAC
Source organism: Dioctria linearis (assembly GCA_963930735.1). NCBI lineage: Eukaryota > Metazoa > Arthropoda > Insecta > Diptera > Asilidae > Dioctria > Dioctria linearis. The sequence continues at coordinate 33,894,281 of OZ005742.1, read as the reverse complement.
TGAATTTCATCGGCTTTATATAGCCGCTGTAACCAGTTACGAATTCTCGCCTCTTGGTGTTGCCCTAGCAACGATTGATGCGATGTCTGAATGTACCACAGACAGCTGGCTGACGTAATGTCACTTGATGTCATCGACAAATTTGTAAATATACGGAGGTAAGTAGACTGTGGTATATTTTATGGAATTGTGTTGTTTAATTAATGATTTTTATATATATTGTTTTAGATAAATGGCAGAGGAGGAGCAGTAGCTTTTTTATTGAATGAATAATCATTCAAAAAATGACTTTCGAATGCGAGCTGATTTGCTGGAGGATTTAATTAGATAAGTATTATTTGTATATAAAATAAGTTTGAATGATACTTTGTGTCTTCTTTCTTCGTTTTTAGGTAGATTAGGCATCGATGGAGTAATACTCAGCTTGCTGCCTCAAGCTTCTTGAAAGTAAGAAATCCATCGTGGGATCTTATATATATGTGAGGACTGAACAAGAATATTATATTTTTATTTATTAATTAATTAATTTTTTTTTTTATTCGTACTTACATATTTATTTATTTATATCGCCATTTATATTTATTTTAGCATTAGTATTTCTTCCCTCTCTTTTTATCTTACAATGATTTATTTCTTCATTATTATTTTATTCATGTTTCCTTAATTATTTGGTTAATCTTTTTTTAATTTATCTAACTATCCAGGCCTAATTTTAAGTTTTCCTAGTATAATGTACCAAATTAGAAGTACATAATAAGATTGCAATCTTTGTACTTGGGCAGTAAATAAATTATTATTATTACTATTACTACTGACAATAGGTTAAATAGTATTGTAACAATCCAAAGACAACATAGAGTACAATGGTTGATTTCAGACATCGGCGCGGCGATGGTATATAACGCACCAACCCAATTAGCACGTAATGGATGTAACAATAAATTAGACCTAATTGAGCCCTAAAATATTATGCAGTGCACACATTTGTGACAATACTATACTTAACCCATTGTCAGAACCCATTGTCAGTAGTGATGGTCCTAACTTTTAATAAGTTGGATTATCCATGGATTTTTTTTTTATAGTACTAGAGCTTAAAATTCGACTAATTGGCATTAAATTAGCCCTAATTGAGCCCTAAATTTTGACGTATTCAAAATTTTTCTACCATGAAATGGCGGTCCCAACTTAATTGACGTCGAATCAGACTATAAATTATAATATGCAACTCTTATTTTGATTTCTACACTTTGACGACACATTCATAATTAGCGACCCTAAAATCCCAATTTTAACAGAAAACAAGACAAGCAGAGTCTGAAATTAGCGTAAAAGGTTTTGAACCCCGTTGCATTTTAAATCATACATATGTATAATAAAATATATTTATATTTTCTTATCATAACCAAAAGACGTATTATACGTGTATTCCCCGAAAAATTCAGACACTCTTTAAACTATTGAAAAATTTCTTCAAGCCACCCGGAATATTATAATTTAATCTTAACACTGCAGAACAGATACCAGGAAAAGTTCATGCTTCAAAGCTTCGAAGCAGTAGTAAAATATTCATGCATCGAAGCTTCGAAAAAACGTTTATACCACCTGCTATAAAATATCTCCGCAACCAAGTTGGTTTTATAATGGTTTCAAACACTTTATTGCAGACTGCTAAAATGTTTTATTATTGCTTTATAAATTAGCGTCCACAACTCTTCTACAGTGTGTGCCCAATTAATTAGCTCTAAAAAGATTTTTACAGCTCGCACAACATTATTAACAACAATTTTATAAAACAGTATGTTTTATAAAGTGTTGTGAGAACATTCCCGTGGCCATAATAAAGTATAAATTGTTGATTGGGTATTGATTTGAAAAAAGTTTCCTGTAATAGGTAGGTAACATAATTTTTGCATGAAATCGTTATGCAATTGAAAGATTCAGATTGGAGTACATCAACTTTACTGCACTACCCTGTTTTTTTTGTACATATTATGAATTGCAATAATAATTAATATGACTTCCATTATTACTAATGCACGCCACTGCTCTCCATCTTAATCTTATTTTGAAATTCGTTGAGCTTACCACGTCCGTAAGCTGGTATGCAGTATTCTGATTCCTTTCTTGAATTTACTAGTATTGATTAAATTTGACTTTCCATAGCTGACCAGAAAAGAAGTTTTGACCCTACAGACCATTTATTATGACCAAAACGCGAGGGTATTCATTATTTAGATATGTTGATATGCTGCATGCGGAATTACAGATAACTCTGTATACTACAGGTACCTACGTAGAGAAAAAATCCTATTATCAAATACTTATTATATGAATTCTCTACCCTTTAATATTACAAATATTACATTTTTCTCCTATAAGCCTCCTTCTTATTATTTTTATTTGTTATAATTTCAAATTGTTTTCTTAGAAAGAACAAAACCACTTTATTCAATACAAACTTATCTTTACACTGGAATTTAACAATTTACTAATTCCTCCACTTATCTTAATTGTTTGTTATGTAAACAAAAGTGTTCTAGTTATTCGTAACTAATTGTTTACAGGAAATAATAAAATTTGAAACAACACTCGCATAATAAATTCGATTTAAGCTTTTAATGTAAATTTCTCATTCTATAATTTGTCCTACTTTATGGTTGGGAAAAAAAAATAATTCCGCGCGAATGCTTGAAAATTTTTCTTTCTTTGTTTTTCCACCTTCCACTTCTCGTATACCAGAGACTAATTGGTCCCAAGGCACTAAACTTTTATTTGCACCTTCAGCAGATTCTTATTCAACGATTTAAGACTTTTCTCGCTCAAATTGCTACACTCGTAGTCGTAGAGAGATCTCCTTGATTTCTTTCAAGTGCCGTAAGTACCAATACTCAACCGCGTTTTTCTTTCAAGAATGTTCAAATCCATTGGGTGGGTGATTTTCTCTCCCAAGGTGGAGGGAGGTACTATGTAGCTATACAAAAACCCTAGTTCAAAAGCATGTACATGGCTGCTTTGTTTCCTTCCTAATTGACCGTAATTAATTGGATTCCATGACAGCGAGTTTTTCAGCGTTATACCAACATTTTTGTTGCCATGGTATATTAATGGCACTGCACGGACCAATAGTTTTTAAATCATTTTCACAATGCTGTTTTTTTTTTTTTATGAAATATTTATGTGTGTACCTGAGGATTCTAGACAGACTAAATCTTCTGAATATTCAATGCTTTTTCCTCCTCCAGAATGTGTTGAAAATTTTTTCTGTACCGTGATTGCAAAAATATTAATCAAGAAAAATTGCTTAGTGATGTTCTTAACGTTGATTGAAATCCATCTTAACGCACAATAATCTGCAGAAATTTAACTTAATTTTATTTATATTTGCCATTAAATTCATCCTGTACGAATTTTGGATCCTTGTTCTTGGGTCATTATCAGAAGGAAAAAGGAACTAATTTCACGTCTTAGAGCAGATGGAAATGTGTGTGTATACTTGAGAATTATTAATTGAATACAGAATTCATGAAATAATTTTTTCCGAGTAATTTTTAGTTGCATAAAATTCTAAATAATATTTTATGGTCTGATGGGGAATTCTATTCCGTTAGACAGATGTTTTTAATAGTAGATATCTTCCCCATATTATAAGTATTCTGAAAAAACTTCGAGTAGATGGTTATCGCCTTCCGTTTAATCTTCTTAGTTTATCGGTTCCTTTTTGTGTTTCTAATGGGAAATTAACAGTAACAATTTAGTGATATTTAGTTATTAGATGGTAATACTTTTTATTAAATATAGGATTAATCGTTCTCGGGTGCCAAACAGTGATTAACTAGGTTTCGATTTTGGGAGAACTCATTTAGGAATTATTTAGGAAATAATTTTGGAAGTATACACTGTTAAATAATGTAAATTTGAAAAATAGTTGGTGAGGCCTCCAGTACGTTTGCGAGATTGCACCTTGGTCCATATATGCGCATGCCAGCTTTTCCTTTCATTTTGGACCCATCCGTGTACCATTTAAAAGATCCTTTTTCAAAGGGTAGATCCCCAGTGTGCCACCGTTGACCCAAGATTACATTAAATGGTGTTTCAAAGAAATGGAGTTTCGGCATTTCGTCTGAAATGGGGTCAGCCATCGTGTTTTCTGTGAAATCTTGGAGGACTTTCTGGTGGCCAACCAAATAGTTTGTACTCAGGAGGTTTGCCCTTTGCGGTCTAATTGTACCCTTCCTAACATGCAAATGTAAAGTTAGTAGGTCCAATAGGCAAGACGCATTGCACCAGTTACTCTTAGACATGCAAGCCGTTCTCGTTTTTGCAAACTAGAGTCATTTTTGGTTTAAGACCCCAAGGTTTTCGTAAAAGCCTGCGGCATGTCCATGTTGCCACTGTGGCCTTATCTAGTAGTCTTTTTAAGTGGGAGTTCCAGATTAGTCTGCCATTTAAAGTAATACCTAGATATTTTACCTTCTTCGAGAATACCACTACTGTTCTCCCAAGAGATGGTGCTTGTAAATAAAGCTTCCTTTTTCTCGTAAAGGGAACAACTATTGTCTTACAACGATTGGCTGGAAGTCCCCTTTGTTTGCCACCAGTCTCTGTAGCGGAAGCTACGAAATAATTTTTTGTTTGTTTGTTACTAAAAATAGAATAAAATATAATTTTTTGTTTGTCTGATTAATATTTGCGCTGACTGTAAGGAAAGTATAATATTCGACTTGACGTTTAAGAGAAAAACACTTGTATACATTTGGAGAAAATACCTTAGAATATAGAGACAGTGTTGATACCTGTAAAATTCGTGTGCATGAGCTTGGATTTTTCAGCATGCCGTGAAGTAGCTCAGCATTATATTGTAGAAAGAGACAAATCTATGTTTAGCTGTCGAAAAAATCCTTCCTCCACCGAGATTTGTTTACGTTTGTGACAGCTGCGAAATTCCTTAGGTATGTGGCGTAGTGACAGCGAATAAGAACATTTTCGATGGGAGCAAACGTAATATTTTCAACCATATATCTTGTTGCCCCGCTCTCTATATTGATTCTACTACACGACTGTACTGAGCGTTCACTGCAGCGGCAACAGATACTAACACAACCAGAATGTGTCTATACCAAATAATTGGCTTATCATCCTTCCTGTACTCTCTATATTCTAAGGAAAATACATATCAAGACTTTTTGGAATGTAATTTTTAAAAAAATATAGAATTTGTCTCAAGGCTTAGAATATAGAGAGTACAGGAAGTGTGATAAGCCAATTATTTGGTGTAGTCAAACTCTGGTTGTGTTAGTATCTGTTGCCGCTGTAGTGAAAGCTCAGTACAGGTGTGTAATATGAATCAACATAGAGAGGGGCATAAAAATAAATTAATTTGATTTTCATATTAAGTTTTGACTTAATTTTAACATTAATAGCAAGGAATATGTAAAATTTGAATGAATAAATATTTCTAGTGCCGAATATTGGTGTCATATTTCAGAAATCTTGTATGTTAAATTAATTAAATCATACTATATTAAAAAATTTGTGCGAAGGGTTTCGTATACTATACAGAATATTTAAGTTTATGTATTGTTACAGGTATATAAGTTAAACAAGCACTAGCTATCTGTTGCATGCATACAGTAGGAGTTCATGAGCATTGGACTATTCAAATTTCTCGTACTTCTATCTTTCACTTCAAACAAATAATTGAGTACTAAGTTTCCTTATTAGCAGAATCCGGTGCACCTGTACTCACAGTGTTACTTGTTGTTAAATGATCATCTGTTTGTATTGCAGAAAAATGTTCAGAGTTAACATTCACACATGTTTGAGCATCCTTAAATGTAATGATTTAAATTGTAGCTCAAAATGATTAATGGCTCAGCAAAAAAACACTATGAGAATATTAAAATTATATTTCAGAAGGTTAAAGACTTACACTATCAACATTTAGAAAGGGTATCGCTCCTGGTTTCAGTACACTTTTTGTTTGGAAACGATCTATATCCGTGCATAAAAAATGGTCATCACAAATCTTGTTTGTATCTTTAGGAAGAAATTCTGGCCGGCCAATTGCCTCCAACCATCTAACAATTTTGCAAATCGGCATCTTTTGGGAATCTACAAATATATAATAAATTACAACATTTTTTAGTTAAGTATTTAATATTGAAATTTATATTCTAATACATGTGAATCAATATAAAATAATAATAATGAAATATTATCACACATTTATTTCGAAGAAATTTTTTCCTTTTTAATATAATCGTTTAATAATATTACGTTTGCTCCCATCGAAAATGTTCTTATTCACTGTCACTACGCCAACATACTCAGGGAATTTCGCAGCTGTCACAAACGTAAACAAATCTCGGTGGAGGAAGGATTTTTTCGATATTTCGTCGCTTTTGTTATGAATTTTTAATTTAGTTTAATACGCAAAGGTGTGTAAAGTACACAAAATAATATTTTATAAGTATACTTGCCTAAAAAATGATTTCCCACGTCGTTCCTTGGTGTTGCTGTGGCAATTTTTTACCGAACACTTCAATCTGAAATTACATAAACATCACTTAGATATTTATCACTATAATATCTAAAAAAATTAAATAGGAATGTTATGTATTTGTCATCGAAAAGAGTCATAAATACATGAGCCAAGTTCATGACTGGATGTACATATGCCCTTTTACAACAACAATTCCATATAAAATAAAATCCATGGAAAGCACATATAAATTTATGTTTTTTGTTCAATATGCAACATAAGACAATAATTTATAAAGTGAAGGATACCTCAGTGCCCTTTTTGTGGCAATTTTTTACCGAACACTTCATTCTGAAATTACATGAACATCACTTAGAAATTTATCACTATAATTTCAACAGATAATTACTTACACTATTTGCTTTGTTTAGCACTATTTTTAAGTCACTTTTCACAAGTTTTAAGTTATATTTGAATAGATTTGAATTGTTGCAAATCTTTCGCAAATTAAACAAACTTCGTTTGACAGCTAAACATAGATTTGTCTCTTCTTCAATATAATGCTGAGCTATTTCACGGCACGCTGGAAAATCCACGCACGAATTTTACAGGTATCCACACTTCATGTTGTCTCTATATTCTAAGTATCAAGGATAGTTTCAGTATGAATTTAGAGGCCAGAGGGCAAACATATAAAATAATATAAAATAAGTTTTTACTGTTATATAAAAAAAAATATATAATTATTAAAAACGCAATTAAAATAAAAAAATAAAATTAAAATAAAATACAATTGTCATTAAATAAAAAATTAACCTAATTTCTTTCTTTTATCCTTTAAAGAAGTTAGGATATATATATATATATATATATAAAAGAAAATAAAAAACTGCAACTTATCAATTTGTTGCTAGGTCAGTCTCCAACTATGTTTAGGGCATTCTGCATTAGATCAGAGATAACATATGTAATTATATCTAAGAGAAATATTGATGAAGCTGGGAAAATTTACCCCTGAGACAATGTGTTATAAAATCAACAAAATATTGCTTCTTATAAAACGAAAATAGAAAAATGGAAAAAATGAAAAATTAAATGAAAAATTGTGTAAAATATAGCAAAGTTTTTGGCAAGAGTTGAGCAGATCAGATTAATTCGAATGAAATAAAATAAGCCCAAAGTAGGGTGACAAAAGATTCTTAGATAGAGAATCCAGACGGATCTTATAGACTTTCAGACAAATGTAGTGTCTTCCAGGTTGAAGTAGTGGTGGTTTTGTAAGCGAAATTGATGGTATCTATGTGTAATGAGTCCAATTTGGATATCTGCTTATACACTGATAGCCAGGTAAAGTGCTCAATGCTGCATTGGTAAAATTGAACCTGGTGCAAAGCTAGCCCGGAGGAAATATGCATACGACACTATCTGATCCTATGCTGGGTACCTGACCAGAGGGATAACGAAGGTAAAGAAATGACTGGGTAACTAGGTAAACAGGGATCTGAAAAAGATAGCTCCACATAAACATTATATATGAGGATCTCGATCGAAGCATTGAAAGAGGTAATTACATATAAGGGATGTCTAGGAAAGTCTCCGATTGGTGAACAGGAACAATTATTTCCTGTATAGATATGGTAGGAAGAGATTTCTCTGAGTTTTTCTTGTGAATCTGTGGTTGGATAAGCAAAATTAATAAACGAATGAAGTAATGTCAATCTTCTTAATATATAACACACAGGGAGAGAAAACAACCAATTGTTCAGATAGTAAGAGAATAAGAGAGCTCCTTAGTAAGAGCAGAGTCGACACTAGGAAACTAAGAGGGATCGTGGCGGGCCATTGGGTTACAGGAAACCAGGCTAGTTGACTGGACATAACAGCGAATGATTTCTGGAGGAGTTGCAATAATTCGAAGAAAACCCAATCAGCTTAATACGAACTTTGCAAGTAACTTGCTCTGATGAATAAGAGAGGTATGCTGGTAGCTATATACTTCTTCGAAGAGAAATTATAACACATTCTACGATAAAATGTATTCAAATTTGAAATAATATATCAAATTTTCATTAAAAGTGTTCACACGCTCCTCTGAAATTTATTTTGTTACAATTTTATCAATGTATATTATACTATATCTTATTGTCGTAAAACACTTATTCACAAAATATATGCCATACAGGACCATAATCAATGGGAATTATGGCTATACATATATAAGAAGGAATTCAATTCAATTTAATCAATTATTCTAGGTATATTAAAAAAGAAGAGTACACAAGTTTTACAATATTTTAGAGTACAATTAAAAAAAAAAAATAGGTAATATGAATTCAGATAAATAAAAGAATTTGTTAAGTACACAAAGACTACTAAATAGGAATAATATAATGTTAAAAAGGATAATAAAAAAAGGAAAGATCTAAAGATAACTAAGATTATAAAATAAAATAATAAAACAAAGAAATTGAAGAAATAATATAAGAGCAAGTAAGGACAATTACACAACTAAAAAAACGAAATCGACTATTAATTACACTTAATAGCTAATGCGTTTCTCTTTTAACCATCTAAATATGCCAACCAACCCAAGCTGAATGTGTGCAGAAAGAGAGTTCCATAATCTAAAAGCTTTGACAAACTAAGAGCTTTAAGATTCTGTAATTTATACAAGGCAGCATGATATTTCGATGTCGAGTTGATTGCAGGAATATAATATAATTAAAAAAGTATTCAGGATTTCTAGTATAAAATAAATTTCATAAGAAAATTAGAATCCTGCGCTTCAAATAACACTCTAGTGAGAGTCCCAAGGATGGACATCTAAATGGGGAGATTTGATCATACCGCCTTAATGCAAAAATAAACTTTGGCAATGATTAAAGGCAATGTTCATTTTCCACTAAAAAGAACACTCTCCATTCGCTAGAAAATACAGAGCCATAGGTAAAAAAGGAAGAAGAAGAGTTTTAACTATCTTCACTAGTACTTGCGATGGCGAATGCTTACTAAAAGCCATAGCCTCCTTAGGTGGGGAATATTTTAGACAACTCGAATTTAGCATAATCACAACACTTCATATTGGAATTTAAAACAACTCCTCCAAGGTTTCGTACAGAATATGTACACGGTAATATGGTGTCGCCAAGCTTAACCGGGGGCAAACCATCAAGATTAAGAAAACCATGAGAACATGCCAACCACTGGGACTTTCTTGCATTCAAAACCGGACTGTTTTGCAAAGACCAATGTGAGATACGCGCTAGATTACAATTAATTTGCTCTACACAGTCTTCAATTAACCCAAAAGGTCTCTCCAGGTAAAGTTGTATAAAGATTCAGTCGAACATCACAAACGGCATCCACTAGATCATTAATGAACATACTGAACTGCAGTGGGCCAAGCACCCAGAACCCTACGGCATACCCAATTCTAATGATAAGCATCTATTTTTGCCAATCTTCGCTTGTTGATATCTATCCAGTAATGAACTTCTGAAAAGACGAGATGTAGATCATGAAAACCCGTAAAAAGTTTGGGATACAAATAGCGCAATTTTATACAAAAGCAAATTTTGCAAAAAATCGACTGAATACATAGTACCCTTGCAGTCTATCGGCCCCTACTCAGATGGGCTCAGGACGCGAACTTAGGGCCCTATTTTTGAACTTGAGATACATATGCCCCCCTCGCCAAAGCCAAATCCTGGGTGCGCTACTGCAGCCATTAACTATAAGAGGTCCATGGATCGAAAGAAGAAAATTCTTCGTGTTAACATCGGCGCGATACAAATTCAAGAGCATTGAATTTAGGGGCATTAAATCGGAGCGAGATTCATGCCCACATATTACTTCTGAAGTAGTAACGCAGCAGCTCTCGGAAATTATTTCCAAGCAAACGCCCCTTAATTCAGTTAAACTAGAAACATTGAATCAGTTGTAGTGCGTTTCATGTTGCATTGTACGAACGCTATTTTAAATCAAAGTCTTAGGACATTTCTTGTTGATGATATCCGTCGATTTTTTGGTAAAAGACCACGGTTTGAAGGAAGCGATGTAAGTTACAATTATGTTATAATTGTTATTAAGCATATAAAAAAATAGTTCAAATTTAGACTTAGTTTTCTTGATTGAAATCTAATTTTGAAGTGATTGAAATACATTCGTAAATGATGACGAAATTTATCAGGTATTTCTACGTAAAGGCGCGTTCATAATAGAATATTTTTGGCGCGCCAATCGTAAACGAAATTTTGAATTTTGTGGAGAAGAAGGAACAAGAATAAAGTTAAAGGCATTTTGGGCGACAAGGAGGGTCATTGATTCTCTGGAAATTATTTCAACATGGAAGGATTCAGCCACGTCAACTGCTACTTTTGAATTGCTTTCGGCCATCAGAACCGTGGTGACCCCGACGTGATCCAGGCGATACGCTTGTGATACGTTCATTCAATGGCATCAAGGCTTCAATCGTTTCACGCTGAAGAGACGTAATTCAGGCGATACGCTGGTGATACGTAAATATAATCAACAATTATTGCACAAAAGGTCCAATCCTCTCAACTAAGGAGGCGTGATCTATAGGATCTATAGGCGAGTTGGTTATCATCACTGTGCTGAATCCAGAATAGAGTCAATTGTCGTCACAATGGAGGAGTTGTCCGCTCAACAAGAGCAAACTGGAAATCAAATCCAAGCAATCATCGAAAGTTACAGAAATGATCCTCCAAGTTTCAAGAATTCTGCGTACTACCAGCAGTAGCTAGGGTTGCTGGAAGTAGCCTGGGATTCCTTTGAGGAAACAGACAGCGACATCAGACAGCAACATGGAGATCAACTACAGCATGCCTATTTCACCAACGATTACTACGAAGCCATAAAAGTAATATTTGAAAGGTACTCGAATCAATTTAAGGAAAAATTATCTGAACTTCATGAAGAAGCTACTACAATAGATAAATTAGTGGCAACCCAAGGCAGCATAGGAAAGACCATTCAGCAGCTTTTCGAAAATTTCGGCAAAGAAAAGATAGTTCGTAGAACATCTGAAGTCACAAACAAGTATAAGCGGAATCTTGACGAGGAATGGACCCATTTTGTCAAGAACGACAATCAACTCAGCGAATTGCAAGCTGAGAACAAAGACAATCCCTACTTCTCTAAAAATTACTTTGAGAAGATTCAAGTACAATATCTAACGTTGTTAAGAAAAATAATGGAACGATTAGAGAAATGTGCGGAATCTGGTGGCAGTTCACAAACCATGGAGGTGCACAAAACGGGGGAAGAGAACAATGCTGAATCTCAACCATCTCAAAATAATATTAATCCAGCAGAAGATGTAGCCAAGGTGGTAAGGAAGCAGAAAGCAATAATTAAATCTCTGCGTCGACTTTTGACAAGGCTCAGGGAAGATAATCAACACATCTCGAAGCAGGCATGCGAAGCAAAAATATTAACTATTACGGCCTATTGGAATCAAAATATTTGCGAGCTTACTGATGATCCAACTAGTCACGGCTTTCATTCTGCTGATTACTTTAACTTGGAGGAGCTTGTACAAGAAACACTAATACAACTTTCAGAAAAGTTATCCATGTTGTCCTCAACTACTTCGAATACCGCACTGTTAGCTAGTTCAATAATGAAGCTACCAAAGATAACTTTGCCCAATTTCGATGGGGATTATTTAAAATGGCGGCAATTCTATGACCTTTTTAATCAAATGGTCCATAATCAAGCCATAGGGGCTTGTCAAAAAATGTGGTATTTGAAATCACATTTAACCGGTGAAGCTGAGAAACTTGTTCGCCATTTAAGCTTGCCTGATGAGAATTAGGTCGCTGCCTGGACAATGTTAAAAGACCGCTATGACAACCATAGGTTGTTAGTCACGGCATTATTGAATAAACTACTGTCTCAACAGAACATAATGTCGGAAAGTTCAGCTGCAATTGAATCACTTCATTACACCAACCAAAAATGCCTATTGCGGCTAGAAAATCTTGGAATCAATACCACCAATTGGGATCCTGATTCTGGTTCTTTATTAGTACATTATTTTGCTTTGTCGTTGTATTGAAGCTTGGAAATAAAAATTCAAAACTCCACAGAAACTATCGCTAGATGCTACAAAGGACGAAATTGTGTACAGAGGAAAGAAAGCGACAGAGGGTTTCAAGACGGTTTTTCAAAAAATAAAAGCTATTTGCCAAACTAAGGCTTGAATCTCATTAAACCAAACGGTGGAATGCAATGATTAACACAATTGAACACTATTATCGTGTGTTGATATAAAAGGTGCCGAGATGGTTTTCCAAAGACACCATTTTTTAAACTCTAACAATTTTTAGTAATTTAATTTTTGTTTGACGAGAACTTTTATTTTTTATTTTTATAGAATTGTTTTATATATTAGCATAATATTTGTACTTTTTAAATTTGACACGCACATACGGCGTAAGATGTTAGCCACCACAGATCTTCAAACCTTACCCTGATCTGTTCAGTAGTCATATAGATGGCATTTTTTTTTGAAAAGTCGCACGTTTTGTCAAACTTCTCATACTTGAACATTTTAGATGAGGAATCGTGTGGATAATTCTTCAAAACTTATTCTTTTATATGGCAATTGATCAATGAAGTCACGACCTGGCGGTGTCGAATTGAAGATAAAACAATTAACAATTCGCTGAAGGCTCTTGATATTTGCAGCAAGGATGCATTCCCATATGCCATTTTGAAAATTATGCCAACTGTGACCACAACTCCCAATGGGCGTTCATTTTCCACTTTGCGTAGTCTCGAAACCTATTTAAGGGTCAATGCAATTCCTTGTGATGTTTTCTGTACCTTGGCGTATCAATTAATTGAAACAAAAAAGAAAAGAATTTGTATATGTATTGAACATATTTTTCGTACAAATTTGTCATTAAGGGGAACCATGATATTAATTAAATTATTTAAGTTTATAATTCTCTATCTCAAAACCCATTCCTTCGAAAAATCCTGCGCACGGGTCTGATATACAGCGTGTTTCATAATTGGTGCACCAAACTCAAGGGTTTGATAGCTGAGGTGGAGACAAGCAAAAAATTATAGGGAGGGGGGGGGGGGGTATGACGCGTCGTTTCGGAAGTAGGGGGCTTTAAGATTTTTAGTACTTCTTCCACTTTACACCCTGTAACTTTCTTGATATACACCCTATCAAGGTAGGATTTATCTTAGATGATAGCAAACCGTCTAAGCTTTCCAGTGAATGCTCAATTAGCCTTCCTGTCACCTTCCGTCGGAAGTAGTAGGACGTCAGAGTCAAAAAATTGGAAAAAAAATCCTAATTTTTTCAAATTTTAACGATTTTTAACGATGTCTTATAAAATGTAGTAAATTTTGATACAGATTTTTTCAGTGTACTTACGTAACACAGCACAAAACGAAAACCTTTAAACGCAAGCTTTTATGACAATTTTCAATTGGTCAGAAATTTTTTATGACGTGCATAACGAATGATCGTTTCAGGAATAACATAATTTTACAGAATATACGTTTCTTGCCAAAACTAAACAAATAATAAAACTAGTTAAATTAAATAAACACAAAATTTAAAATGAAACCCATTTGTGTGTGTGTTTTTTTTTTAAATTTCGTCGTTTAGCAATTTGTTTTATGATCGATGGACAAGAGCAATATTTTTATGACATCGAATATTTGCATAAGAAGAGCCTTGCTGATAATCAAAAGCCATAAAAATTTATTGGATCCATTAAGTTTTCATCGATTGCATCGGTTACTTCCCACAGAGAACAGTGCAATAAATTTATGTGCTTTTTTTTTTTTTAAACAAACAACTAATATAGGGCTCACATAACAACCACCCGCTATGCCGCGCCGCCTACCCAAAATACAAATATTGTGCAGGAGCGTATGAGAGTAATCAACTTGGAAAATAGATCAGATGGAAAACGGATAGATGAATAACTGTAGATAGATAGATAGATAGATAGTTAGATAGATTATATAGAAATGCGACCTTTTCAGTCGGCACGGAATCAATTCAATTTTATTCGATTCCGTTGTTTACAGCAAACAAGTTTAATATTCTTGCAGTCGATGTACCCTTTCAGAATAAACAAGAAACGGGAAAGTAACATATCTACATTCACATTCCTCTTGATGTGCTCCAAATTATCAGATTTCCTTGAGAAAATCAAACTTTCCGAAATCGATAATCATTCGAAGACGTAAAAGTTGTCCTAAGAGCCACCCACCCTTAATCTGGAGAAATAAGGCGCGGGCATATAGACGTGGATTAAGGAAGCAAAAGTCTTCCAGTATCTTGACTTTCCTAATATAACTACTACTTACAAAATGAAAACGTGTCTATGATTTTGATTAAGAGGTTCTAATAAACATTGATTTTTTTTTCTCTCTCACTCTGATTAATAATAATAATACACGAATCCTGCGTGACATCTAATAATTTATGGCAGTTATCTGTAGTATAGCCAGTGACTTTCTTTCTCCTGTGAATATGAACGAATTAATATTTTCCATTAGAGCACTTATGCGGGTAATCGGGGTTTTCTGAAGAAATCACCTCCTTGACAGGATATAAGTCCGGACATATTTCAACTGGGGATTTATTGATACGAGCTCAGCATTTAAGGGTGAACCGGGAATCTCTAAAGAATTACATTACTGACATTTCTGTAAAATACGAGAACATTGCTGTAATTTATGTTGTTTGCATCGGTTTCAAGATGAACCATAATCTAAGCAACCCTTGTACATAAAAGCAGGTGGATTACATAATGTATCTCGGTAGAAGATTAAACCTAAGTGGTTTCAAAAATTGATGAAATTTAGTGTTACGATTTTTTGTTTAAAGGTAATTGTTAAAAGTTGTGATAAGAAAAACAAATAATTTAAAAATTGGGACACAGGAACTGCTGCTCATGTCCTAATATGTAATTACAGGAGTGTTTCTATCCACATAGGGTGATTTGGTGGTAATTTTACCCAAACCACTCAACCACTAACTTTTTCCATTAAAAGTAGGAACCTTTTGTTGGCTCTAGGATAATGATAAGAAATTTTTGAATGCTATTTATTCCCCACTTTCCAGAACGTCCTTATGTAGGTCGTGGGAGGAGATCATAGAAGAGCATATCCTATGAATAGTAAGTATTAAGAATTTCGGTAATGAGCGCATATATAACAGATATATGGGCATATGAAGAAAAATTGTAATCTTGCGAGAGATGGTGAAAGCTTACGAAACATAATATAACAAAAGATGTGGCGACTCAATAGGAGGGTTTTTGTTGAGAATATATCCTTAGGATTATCAACGTCTTATTCATACTAGTTTAGCTTCACAAAATTTCTGAAAGAATGGAATATTTTGCAAACCAGTTGAATAATCTTAGCGTATTCTGATAATGTTGCAAATGGCTTAGTCAATGTTCTAAACTTTAATATTTTCTATAAAGATTAGGTTAGATGAAGAGGTCGAACGGTTGTTTGGCTCGGGGATATACTTATATATGTATATATTACCTTAAGGGAAAATTTCAAGGTACAATGTTGAATTGCAGAATATACCATGGAATTTATTCGTTGATGGAAACAAGAAAGTATACATCACTGAGATGAAGATTTTCAACTAATTAAAAAACTCATTATTTGCAACTAACGAGTGATACATCCAAAATTTTTATATTTAGATTACAACTTGTTGGACATCCCTTGTTTCGCAACGATTGGTAGATTAGCGAGAAAGAAGGTATAAAAAAAACAAAAACAACAACAAAATCCGACATAAAACCTTGATTCAATGGGCGCCACATGTTTTTTATTGTGAAATACCAGGAAAGCTTTTTACATTATATATGGGGTAGGAATTAAAAAAAATCACATGCGTATTACGTAGATTAATATTATAAAAAAAAAAAATAAGAAAAATATCGAACCGAAATATTTAAAAAAAATATTGGATAGAATTCAGAACGAAGAAAACATATAATATGCTTCAAGTTGGTAGTTCCTTGAAAACATGAAGCCGGCAATAGAAGAAAATCCTCAAAAATCCGCCACATCTCACTCTCCTGAAACTGTTTCATTCCTGATCACCTCACTTTTCCTAGCTTCCTTTTATTTGCTTAATTTGTCTTTTTTCTTTTGTTCCTTAGCTTTTTCTATTTTCAATTTATTACTTCAGACCTTCTATTTTTCTTCTTTTCTTTTGTCTATTGACGATCTATTCATAAGTGTTAACTTCACCTATCAGATCGAGACCCCACATATCGCCCTCTCTCATTTTCGACATTCATTTCGATATTCTGCCAAATCAATGACAATTGAAGTTGGTTGCAATTATACTGCCTTATCGGGATGCTCGACTTTATCATTTGCACATTGGATTTTATCAATAGATCACAAATATTATCAGTTAAATACTGAAGCGTAGTAGTTATTCTAGGAGAGTTCTGGTGCAGAGTTTTTGCTTCCAGGATTTCCCTTGGAGCCTATGCTAAATATGGAACGTCGGTTTGTGTCTTGGGTGTTGCACCTAAATTTAAGCTTTTTTGTGGAGGATAAGAGATCACTTTGGGGATACGAGATCACTTTCAACACTCTCCAGCATAAGGATATAGGATAGAATTTCGACTTTGCTTCTGGGGTTCGTTTATTTTTCCTCTCAATTTTTCTGGATACGAAATTAGAATCATTATACCTGAAGAGCAAATATATTAGGATTTAAATTATTTTGGATGATGACTACATACCATATCAAAAGCTGTATACTATAGTTAAACCACTTTTCAAACAGCTCTGATAACAACTTAACAGCTTTTCAAACATGTCGGATAACAGGTGAACAGCTTTCAAACAGCTCCGATATTTAGACGAACAAAAATAAGCGAACTCCAGAAACAAAATCGAAATCCTATGCTATTTCACTATGCTGGAGAGTGCTGAAAGTGATCTCGTATCCGAAAAAAGTCTAAATTTAGGCGCACCACCCAGGACACAAGCCCACGTTCCATATTTAGCATAGGCGTGAACCCATCGCGCCGTGGCGCCATCTTTGATGTAACTTTAGAAACAAAACCTCTCATAGAGTAACTGTTGGTTTGTTATTATAATTTTATAGAAAATATGTATGGCCCTTACCACGAGAAGTTTATAGGGAAGGTAGGAATTTCTTCCCCTTGTGCTGAGACGTTCCAGCACAATAATGTTGTTCCGCGTCGTTCCTTATATAATGACCGAAATTAATTGAGTGCGTGTTCAATTAAGGCACAGTTTTTGATATAGACAATAACTGTATCACAAATTCACAACACGTAATGATTATTAAATTATTATTTTATCACCTCAAATTGCAGGTAAACATCTGTGCAACCGTCCGATCAGAAATTTCGCAATTTTAAAATGGCCGGAGCTTGCGGTAGTATTTGAATTTTAATAAGCTATCACCCTACAATTTCTGTAAAAAATGCATGCCATCATAATGTAAATCCTGCTTTACATATTAACTCAAACTTATCCGGCATGTCCAAGGTTCATTGCGCGCTTTTACGTGTGCATACGTGTATGTGTGAGTGTGTGTGAATGCTGTCAGCTGTTTGAACGGGATAAATATTATGCCTATTAGCTATATGGCTAATGAGGTGTTGGGTTGTTTGTGCGATGTCTGCGTACTTAAGCTTATCAGGAGATGTGTAACACCATGGCTTTTTTTACCGGCCTTTTGCTTAGACCGCTGAAATAAGCAAAGGTAAAAAAGTCAACAGTTCAGCACATTCGATGCATACAGTGGACAACGACTAGAGACTAACACAAGTGACAAATAACGGTCGGTTTTCCGATAAGGATAACTGTCAAATAAGCTGTCATTTGTTGTGGGACAGCGCTATGTACCATATATCGACCAAAACCATCCATTAATTGAACAACATTTTTCAACATTTTTTAACAAATGAACCTGTCAATTGGCCACCAGGATTGTGTTATTTAACACTGCTGGGCTATTTTCTGTGTGGGTATCTGATAAGGGACCCAAAAAAAGGAAAAAAAGGAGAAAAGAAAAGACTCATAGAAAAGCTATATAACTGGCAGCCACGATGCTTAAATGTCTGATATTTAATTTATATGTCAAATGATACCAAATTATCTTACGAAAAAACCAAATTTATGGTCATTTGCTCAATCGTTACGTATTTAATTTAAATTATATACACAAAATATACCTCTGGGTTGCCCACATATAATATTAACACCGTAGCTTCGTCAGAATTATTTTGGAAATATCCCAAAAGTTATCGTTAAACTGTCATGGAAACTAAAAAAATGTTCGTCTCCCCTTGTTTTTTTAGAGAAAACTGAATGTAGTGCTAAGTTCACGTTAAGTTAACACACTAACTTACTGGAAATAAAAGAAAACTTATTGGATTACAAAATATTATATCTTACAGTTTTTCGTTTAATTATCGTTAATTTGACGTAAAGACGAAAAATTATCGTGTCCTATTTTTAACAAAGAGATCTGGATAGGATGCTACGTTGAATTCAGTTTTACCATATTCACTCGCTGGAGCTTCGGCAAAACTTATCGGATTAACAAAGATTGTATGTTGGATCATGTCATTTAACTATCGTTAATTTTTAGTTAAAAAAAATTGCATGTCCTTTTCTTGTAAGACAACTCGCGGATGCGATATTATTTTGAAGTCGATTTACCACATAATTTACAGGAGCTCGGCCACAAGTTGTCAGGAAAAATATTTTACCGTGGAATTTATCGTTTATTTATGGTTAATTTTTTTCTGACAACCAAATCTTTGTAGATACATAAAGAAAACCTGGATGACTTACTAAGTTGACATATAGTCAACGCAATAACTCGCTGCACTGGAATTTGCCCAAAACTTATCGGATTGCATTATATTGTATCTACGAATGTGCCGTTAATTTGTCGTTAATTTTTGTGAAAATAATTTTTTTTAGAGCGCTGTTAACATAAATCATTAGCTCATTAGAACTGGCCTAAAACATATGGGATTGTAATAGAGTTACTTCGTTTATTTTTATCTAGGTATATATATATACGCCTGATTCAATACCTTTTCTGCATGTATATAGTTTTGTATCAAAAATTGTATCAATTAATCAACACAAAATAGCAAAGAATTTCTGTTTTGATTAATTGATACAATTTTCGATACAAAACAATGCGTCTGCGTTTTAATTAAAGTTCTACTTGCGAAGCAGATGAGCCTATTACATCTTATTGCTCCTTGCGAAAGTATAGCTCCTAACATTATTTACTTTTGAGGTCAATTTAGGTCGATTAGAAAAATCAGAATTTTGTCGTTGCATAATATATTTGTGAGTCTCTGTGTATTTTGAATCAATTTTCGTTAGGCAAAGTGTTTTATAAATTTTCTGTAGAAGGTATAGAAACAGATCAAGTTAGGATTTTAGGTGTTTCTTATTTATCTGTAATAGAAAGATTTTTATACAATATGCAATACCAGATTTTGTTCTGTTGCTATATAGTACCTCAACAATTGAAAAATCCTAAAAGTCACTGCTATAAAATAATAATGTGTCTAGTATACGGCACCTTGTGGGATGACAACAGCAACCGTTCTTAACTTAATGAAATGCCCACTTTTCATACAACTTTCGGTTCCACACCAAGATGAGAGATACAGGTTGTTTCCCCTTAGGAGGTCAATAGAGCAAGAGATGATAGTACTCCCCTAGACGAAACAAAAATTGTATGGCAGAGGGGAGGTCAATATCAACCGTTTAGGAGTTACAGTGTATTAAGAATATAATCAAGTTTTTCACAAAACACCCTATATCTTAAAAGCTACAGAGCGTACGGTCAGTATTGAGAGAACTATGGTTGTCTAAACTAAAAATTTCGGATTTTCTTACCATTTTTTTTTCTAATTTAACCTCTATTATTTTTGCAAAAAGGTCATTAACTTAACCTTTACTGTAAACTGTAGACTCGTTTTTTTTTAATTGGACTTATTACACCCTATGTGCTATCTGTAGTCCTTTAAGCGTCATTAGCTCTTAACCTATTCTCAAAATTATTTTCAAACCCCAACGATAGTTTGTTCCCTTAGCACGTCATTAAAAAAAATATTTTCTAATTTCGGTGTGACATGAAAAGGCTACAGTTAATAGATAGGGTGTAATAGGTCAAATTAAAGAGGTGAGTCTACAGTTCACAAGTTTTTATAAAAAAAGGTTATGTTAATGACCTTTTTGCAAAAATAATAGAGGTTAAATTAAAAAAAAAAGGTAAGAAAATCCGAAATTTTTAGTTTAGACAACCATAGTTCTCTTAACGGGTACCGTACTCTCGGTAGCTTTTAAGATACAGGGTGTTTTCTGAAAAACTAGATTATTTTCTTAATCACCCTGTATATCTCCTAAACGGTTGATATTGCTCCCCCCCCCCCCCCCCCTTAATACCATACAATTTGTGGTTCATCCAGGTAAGTACTATCACCTACTGCTCTACTGACCTCCTAAGGAGAAACACCCTGTATATTAAATGATGCATTATGATACTCTGAACATATTTTATTAACAATGCTCATTTCTACCTAACGGGGGACAGCTTTGGCGATCGGATGTAGCTTGAGAGACTTTCTTGGGTGAACAAGTGGATTTTTCTGCTTCTCGTGATTGCACAGAAGTGGTGAATCGTGAAAAATGAGTTCCTATAATAAACATGTTCACATTGGAACACTAATGGCCATGGAAGAAAGAACTACAAAAATATATGTGAAAGTAAGTAGCTGGGGTATATGTGATCCGACTGCATGCAAATGGGTTTTCCGGCAGCAAAAAGTCCCGAGAAATTTTTCTGATGCGGGAAAACGTCCAGCACCCTATAGTACCTACTCGTCCAAATCTTTAATTTGATACGCAACATGCCGTATTGGAGCCCGCCCGCCAGAAGTTCCTGTCCCACGCATCTTAAAGCACCTATGTCTCGAAAAATAGTCTTCTACGAATTGTAGCTGATAATGAGCTAAGGCGAATACTGATACCCGTTTTCGATCGAACATAAACCTACCGAGGTAGATCTGATCTGATGTGTTAAAAATCTAGTACCCCAGTTCCAATAAAAAAGAGGGATATATTAAAATGTGACGATGAGGATAGCTATAAACTGCTATTTCAGCCCCCGGTATAGGAGTGTGGATACTCAAACTTCTTCTCAGGACCTAAAGAATTCGATTATGTACATATTAGATTTTTCAAAATCAAACTTTGAGCTTTCTCCAAGCCTTCCCCTGCCTAATTGAAATATAGTACATTGTTAATAAAATAAGTTCAGAATATCATAATGCATCGTTTAAGATATATCTCATGTCTAGAAGTGTCGGGCCTAAAATGGGTATTCTCCTTTATTAGATCAGAAAGCAAGGATCAAGTTGATAGTAGAAATAGAAAAACTAACACGTATACTGCGTTTTTTTGGCTATTAGAGTACTCTCGCAGTTTATTCTGTTTATGCTTAAACGCGACTGGAAGGGTCTACGATATATTCGGGAAAATATTCAGCATAGCTAATTATGGTCTTGAAGAATCAAATAAAAGGAGATGTAGACCTGAAGTAGAGTTCATAAATACACAGAGTTAGTGGAATGAAATCCAAAGAGAAAGAAATATTCTTAGTAATTATGGAGAGCAGAAAATTGGTGATTGTGTCACTCTCTGGGAGTATTAAACTATTAGTTCAATCCAATATCTGATTGGCTATGCTTTTCAAGATTACAATAGAATTTCATTAGGCCAATAACAATATTGTCGGGTCTGCAATATCAGCAATATTAGTATAAGTCTCTCCTTACTAATGAATGAGTAATACACTATGGTCGTTGTTCGGTTAAGTAAATTCGCTCTCGCTCGAACACTCTTCTTTCCGGCATTGATTATTTTCCGAGTGTTTGAGCTATTGACAAAGCTTTTCTTTATATTTCAACTTTTAAAACATTTTTTCTTTGAACTTTTCAGGATACACAAGGAAGCAGTTTGACACAAGTTTTCGTCTGCCCATCCGTCTGATTTCACAATTGTTTTTTTCCCATTCAATATTTTACACGTCCGTTCCATGTGTTTGTCTATACGAATAATTTTATGACGTCTTGTGCACAGGTTACAAGCATCGAAAGGATGTAGGTGACAAGAAAATACCTAAGCCGGCTAATCGCTAGCGGTAAATTGCTGTGCAACCACTCACGATAATCCTCGAAATGATTTTGCAATTAGAGATGCCAGTTGCAGTATCTGTCTATATTCAGATCAAAGTAGATATAAGTCTGTTGACGGACATACTCTATTGCTTTATGAGGTTGAGTATAATTAAGTAGAGAGAATCTATTTTTAGTTTAACAACTCATTTATCACCATGAATTCTGGTATACAATTACATGGCATCAATTTTGTTTTGCTGAAACTATATAAGTCTACATAACCCTGTTTTTGGAGAACTCTATATACACGTCTTAGACGAAATTTAAAAGTTTCCAAGTTAAAATCTACTTATCAGCAGAGTTTTTCGGCTATTGAATAGTACTCGAGTTTACCACGACATATGAATTATAATCACTACGCTACTAAAACCTTATGGAAATGTAACATTTCCAAAGTTATTCTAATTTCGGTGGGCATAGCAGCATTGTTTTAAACTATATTGACTATCAGAACCAGCTTAACACAAGCTCGCTGCATGGACACTTTTAATAAATAAACGGTCATCAATACATGCGTTTCATCGCTTAGTCGGTGTTAGTATTAGTATGTTACCCTAAAGATAGACCAAACACCAGATGAAATGTCATGCAATGCGACATAGAACAAAAAATTAAAAAAACTAAATTAAATTTAACAAAAGATTAAATATTATATAGACGTTTTTTAAGACAAA
Organism: Dioctria linearis; assembly: GCA_963930735.1. Lineage (NCBI taxonomy): Eukaryota > Metazoa > Arthropoda > Insecta > Diptera > Asilidae > Dioctria > Dioctria linearis. Next base: position 33,870,831 of record OZ005742.1, on the reverse strand, counting down.
ATACTCAGCCAAATTATTAACATTAATAAACATGCGATTAATAGGTTCATACATGCCAAAGTTAGACCCCGAGGAGTTGACATGCAACAGAGGTAGCCTTCTCAAATTGTACCTATTATCACGGAAAGAGATTTTTTCAAGTAATAACGGGGAACCATGCGACGTTTCTCAAGCGAGTGCATATTTAAGAGCTGCAAGCGATACTCATAGGGTGGAAGAATCAATAAGTTATTCCAGGGTAGGTCCCTAAGAGCAAAGCGCAGGAAGTTTCGCTGAACAGATTCGATACGGACGATCTGTGTACTGTAAAAAGGAGACCAGACCTGTCTAGCGTATTCAAGAAGTGGTCTCACAAAGCAAGTATATAAACGAAATGTTATGGAGGGATTCGAGAACTCTCGGGACCAACGTTTTATAAAGCCCAGCATGGAACTACTCTTAGATACCATGTGGTTTATGTGGAAGTTAAAATTCTATCTATATCTATCGAGGGAACGCAGAACCCATAGATATGAGAGATAGGATTCAGATTCCTGTGGAAAGTCATCACCTCACATTTGCGATATTGAGTACAAAATTATTGCTTTTGCGCCAATCATAAAATTTGTGGAGGTCATCCTGTATCAGTTGACAATCATTAAAAGATTTAATCTGAGCGAAAAGTTTAATGTCATCAGCATAAATTAAAACTTTGCAGTGCTTCACTACGGAGATAATGTCGTCAATAGATAGAATAAATAGCAACGGGCCCAAATGACTCCCTTGAGGTACGCCAGACGAAGCGTTCAAGACTCTAGAAATGGAATGGAGGAAATAGATTTGGTATGTTCTGTTATCTAGATATGACTCCGTCCATTTTAGGAACGTTCTGGGAAACCCATACTTTTCCATTTTGAACAGTATCACGGAGTGAGATAGCTTGTCGAAAGCTTTAGAAAAGTCTGTATAAATACAATCTGTGTGGTTGCCTTTAACAAACCCGTGAATGGTATCAGAGACAAGTTCCAATAAGTTAGTGGTTGTAGACCGACCCAAAACAAACCCATGTTGGTTTGAAGAGAGCAAATTCTTGCTGATTATTGATAACGAAAAGTAGATGATAGATTCAAATAACTTGGGCATGCAAGATAATTTTGCAATAGGCCTATAGTTAGAGATTTCTTTTTTACTGCTTTTTTTGTAGACAGGTATGATAAAAGAATTTTTCCATAGCTGAGGAAAACAATCACTATCGAGCGATTTTTGGAAAATAATTCTCAGCGGAGTTGCCAGGGAGAGGCAACATGACTTAAAAAAGGCTGTAGGGATCCCATCAGGACCCGTTGTAAAGTCATTTGGAAGCCTATTAATATGATCAAGTATATCCTCTTCTGAAATGGGAGGGATAGTGAATAAAACGTTATGAGAGTCGTTCATATGACTGAAGTTGCTACTTTGAAGTTGAAAATTTGACGAGACAAAGGCATTGTCAAAAAAAGAAGCAAACATATCGCAAAACTCCGACGAATCATCAGTAGCAGAATCCTTGTACCTCATGATATTGGGGTAGTTATCCGTTTTTTTTTCATGTTAATAAACTTAAAAAAGTTACGTGGGTCACTAAATAATTTCGCATGCATACTTTGAATATACTCGTCATAGAGTGATGAGGAAAAATCTTTGAACTCATTATATGATGTGAGGAAGTTGTTGTCACTTATAATGATCTTGTCCCTCATATAACTTTTCCACAATTTATTCTTTTTATTTTTTAGACGCTTCAGTTCTTTATTGAACCATGGTGGAGACGTTTTATAGAGCCGCGGACTCTCGCGGGGTGCGTGAGAGGAAAACAAATCGAAAAGAATTATGTAAAATTTAGAAACGTCTTCGTCAACATTATTGCTAGCCAGTAATGTGTTAAAGTCTGTAGATGTAAGTGTACTGGAAAGTTCCGAAAAGTTAGCCCTTTAAAAATTGAAAAAGTATTCTGTTTCGTCACAATTTGTAAAGTTGTCGGTTTCATAGAAATATGTAATTAGTAGTGGGGGGTGATAATTGTCAAGAGTAGACATTATAACTGGGTTAGGTTCAACTAATAAGTCAGTAGAAAATACCAGGTCTAACTGCCTACCCATGTCATTCTTAACATTACTAATTTGGCTGAGACCAAGACATGAAATAGTGTCAGGTTCGGTGTCAAGAGAGTTGGAAAAACTAGGAACCACAATTTGGGTGCAATTGAAATGGGTTTTACATGCGAGGAGTACGCCACCTCCGCAAACTTCAGAGACAATATATCTATCTTTCCTAAAAATTTGGTTAGAATTGTCTAAGATTTCGGCAACGCGAAAGCCATGATGCAACCAAGTTTCAGTGAAAGCAACTATATCAAAACAAATTGCAGCAGAGGATTTGAAGATATTAACAATTTTTGTCCGAATCCCCCTTACATTTTGATAGTAAAGGGAAAGCGACTTCATTTTTTTTGAATAACATTGTTTGTCTTGGATGTATTTCTGGGATGGCGCTCAGAAGGCACAAATAATTTAGTAAAGGGTCCCGAGGGCCAAAATAAGGGATCCAATAACCGGGCCCCAGGATCCGCTGAAACAGCTAGCATAAAGGATGCAACCGGTTTAGAGGATTTACTAATCTTACGACACGAAATACTCTCCGCTGCAACATTTCTGGACCTTAGATATTTCAATATGTCCTCACACAATGTTTCAGGAGAGAAACGGGTGACGAAAATACTCGAAGGTTTTGGTACTGTTCTCAAAGAGGGACCAATACCACTTCCAAACGAGGACACAGGTGAAGCAACATTCATAGCTGTGGAATTAGATGCAGGTGCAAGCGAGAATTGACGCACAGCGTTTCCTGAGGTGACATCAGTCGAGGTACTCGGACTGATATTGGTAGCGGAAAGGTGCAAATTAGGTCGCTTCCCATGGCGTGATTGGCGCTTGTGACGAGGCTTAGAAGCAGGTAGGATAGGTGGCACATCAGTTCCTCTATTTGGAGCAGAAGTCCTTATATCGGAGGCTGTATTTTTTAACAATTCAGCATTATTAGTTAGGAGGATTATTATCCATTAACATTATTAAGAGAGGTAGACGGCGAGTTATCATTAAGCACAATGATATCGTTAAGGGGCAAAACCGGCGAGTTACCAATAGTCCCATTATTTGGAGGTAAGCAACTGCATTGCGTAAATCAGAGCAGCAAGTGGTGGGAGGCGGTAATGATATTGGGTAGCGGCCGCACCTTTATTTCATCAGGCAATAACAAAGCTGATCAGTGACCATAAAAGGAAGAAAATTGAACTTCATGAACCCGATACATTTCTGCGGGATCCCCGACTACGGATGCTAAGAAAGATTTTCAAGGTCGTTTAACAACAAAGACAGAGAGTAGCGAAACTGAAGCTCAGTATGAATACATGCGCTCTATTTAAAAATGAAGTTAAATATTTGGGGCATATACTTTCATCAGAAGGATCCAGAGAAGATAAGAACTCCACTGGAAAAGCACTCCAAAGGAAGGACTGCTGAGCTTCTACAAGTAAACAGCCATAAAGACAGCCTCATTACCCGGGCCTACTGACCTGACACTATCGACTGAATAATTATCTGCACAAAACGAAAATTTCTTCGCACGAAGAAAATACTGGAATTCGCCGAAATAACTCCACTTAATAAGCTTTAGGAAATGAGGTAATGGATAAGTGAATGGGATGTAAAACCACTTTCACTACTCAAAATCAAAGATTTTCCAAAACGATAAAAGCTTTAGGTATTTAGCTTTTTGGTTGTTAAATTACACACGCAAAAATGACTTATCCCATTTGTCATTTTATTTATAAAACCCTTCTATTACTTACAATAAAAAATCACTTACTAAAATTAAAAAAAAAGAAAGAAAAAAACTAATCTGACCTCAAATCCTCAATCAAAAATGCTGAAACCTCATAGAAAGTTTAATTCTTGTGTAGTTCCGGTGATCAAACAGATGTCCCCACCTACACCTCCATTTAGGGATCGGTTTCGAAGTGCTTTTGCAAGTCATCCATGTCATCAATTCAGAAGGAGCATAACTAATTGAAAAAAGGAACCAAAGAAAATATATCAAACAAAAGAAACTTTCTCAGCCGAAAAGCTTGCTCACTTTTTAAATAAGAAAATTGTACTGAATGCCTTTCGTAGAACTCCTGCCCAGAATTATAAGTAGGTTAACATCGATTGGTCCAATTTCAAGAGGCGAGCGAGCGGCAGGATAAGAAACCCCTCTAAGAAAATGTTACTAGAAAGCGAAATTTTTGTAAGGTATACATGTACCGAAGGACTGGGACTCTTGTAGTCCTCAACATCCCCATCTTATACCCGTTGTGTCGAGAGTCGGTCCGCTTAATGTAGCATATACTATCCGTCGTTTGTCGACCGTATGAATGTATACATGGCCATAGCGCTTGCATAGACTTCTTATTTGACCTAATTGAACAAACATGCACGTTCCCAGCTAACATAACATGAAGTGGGTTTGACACTAGCTAAGATAAATGAATACTCTGGGACGAGCGTATGTGTCACATAAACTTTCTTACATGTCGGGATATCCTTCACATGGAATAATGGTTAAGTAATCTTACTAAATCCTTGAGTATCGCAAACAAGAAGTTTCTTCCGTCTCGGATGCATGTTGGATTTGTTCTTCGTGCAATTAAATTAGATTTAACCAGATAATATTATGGAGACTTTGAAGATTTGTCCGACAACAAGCCACAAATGGTGCGGGTTATCTTAAGGTTAACGTCAAGGTAACGGTATGCTACATAGCAGCGTTAGACCATATCTAAGTCCTACATGCATATTATGGTATCTATGTATCTACATTTATTTGTATGCTTTACTTGATTCTCAGATAAGAGACGGGGTACAAACATGAGCGAATTTTATTTGAACACACCAAGTGTAGTGAATTCTTGGTATGCATACAGCAGGATTATTAACACATTGTGTGAACACTATGCTAACGTTTTGGCATTAATTTTGACAATGAAAATAAAGCCACGGTCTTTTGTGGTTTTCATTTTATAACTTGTTGTGTTTGTTGTCATGTTGGTCATAATCTTTTGATTTATGATTTGGTAAATATCCATTCTTATTTTTGACATATGGAGATGAAACAGAGTCTAGCCTAGGCGCGTATCCAAACCTGCAGCTTGCGGGAGTGCACAACTAAAGTGTTTTTTATGGGAAGGAGCGGAGGGGGGGGGGGAGGAGAATTTTTTTTTAATCATTGTGAGATGATATCATGAAATCCAAAAATATTATCCACATCAATGTCGATGTCAGGGTGATATTAAGAAGAGCAAGTCCCGATAACCGTTCTTCATGCGACTCCTGAACTACGTTTTCAGGCGGCCACTACTGCTTCTACTGATTTAGGTAGTATAGCACCCTTACTTGTTTTACTTTTCCAGTAGGTGACCCACAGAGGGCTTTAGCTCTTAACCGACATATTACGGCATAATATTATCATCCAACTGTACTACTTTCTCTGTATACAATCCTATATCGGACTCATAACCAGATACGTCTTCTCATGCTAAGATTGTACAAATAAATGCTGACACAATCACAATCCAAGTAATGGGAGTAGGAGTGCATGATATGTTATTGACTATTTCTTCTAAGGGGAACTTAGCTAATTTTGCTTTTTTCTGAAAAAGTTGTCAATGGTCTTATCAATTTTTCGCTTTCCACATCTACATGTTGCCAATCTTGCGCAAGCGCGATCTCGATGCACACTCTTTTCTATTTCCTCGTGTTTGCGAGCGTTATTCAGTATGTGCACATAAAGCGGCTGGTTTAGACATGTATTTTCGAAAATTTGAAGAATGGAGATACCAATGAATCTGCTGAAGATGTCACATTCCAAGCAAGCCGAGGATGGTTTGAAAAATTTAAAAATAAATTTAATTTGAATCACTTTTAAATATATAAATAAAAATCAATTACCCGTCATATGGAGATCCAACAAGAAAGCTTGGATGACTTAAGCTACTTTTGAGGATTGGTTCAAAAATCGCTTTTGTACAGAAGTGAAAAAAATATTTGCGAGACAATAACTTAAGCAACAAGGCTTTACTAATTTTGGATAATGCACCAGGGCATCCTACTAATTTATCCGAACTATTTGAAGATGTCATGATTGAGTATCTTCCGAAAAATACAACAGCTCTGATCCAACCAATAGATCAGGGTGCAATAGCAACTTTTAAGGAATATTACCTACGCCGAACTTTCCGACAACTTATAAGGGAAACCGATGGTAAATCTTCAATTAAAACATTTTGGAAAACTATAGGATGCTGTTGACAGCATCAGTGAATCATGGAAGGAATTAAAATTAACAACAATGAACCATATTTGCAAAAAAATATGTCCAGAATTTGTAAAAAATACTGATTCAGAAGTTAATTTCCTTCCTGAAATTAGGCAAAACATTTTGGATCTAGCACATGATCTCGTCTTTGAAGGTTTGAACGAACGTGATGTACTTGATCTACTTGAAGCTGATACGGAACCCCTTTCTTATGAGAAACTCATTCAGTTGCAAGCAGAACCGTCATTTGATGAAAAGACAGAGCCTGTTGTATCCAAACAGCTAACATCAAAAAATTTGTCGAAAGCTTTTTCCTATTTCGAACAAGGAATAAACATCCTCCTTGAAAACGATCCTGACGTCGAACGTAGCGCTAAAGTTTCTCGAGGAATTAACTCAACCATTAGCTGTTATAAATCACTGAAGAACGAAATAGACACGAAGGCAAGACAAACAACGTTGGATAATTTTTTTAAGCTAGGCACATCCTTACCAGCGAAAAATGATGACGACAGTGATCTGCAGGTTACCATCTCTTCATTGGTTTCAGATTAAAGCCATTTAAAAAAATTATGTATGTACATAAACATACACATATTTTATGTAACATGAAGTTGTTTCATTTTTGTTTATAGATTATTGTTGGTTTTTGGAGTCTGCTATTATTTTATGTACAAATGTATGTACTTGTTATATATGTATTTTTGATTTAAATGAAATAAAAAGATAAAATTCATTTTGAATGATAAGCCATGTTACATATTTAACAAACTTGGAACCGATCCTATTGAATTTGTATGAATATGTATTTGAAAATATATTTATGTTTACCAACGTTCATAAAAATCTATAGCGACCCAGCCCAGTCAGGGCTCCTGAATCAATGTAACTCTCTTTGCAACCATGGTCGGCCAACAATAGTACATGAAAAATCCAAAGAAAAATTGGCAAATCTTTCTAAGAAAACTGAATGTTTGTGCCTTTGTGACCGAAATAGTGAATCACAAGAAACAAACCACCAATTCGTTTGGACCCGGGACCGTTGTGGAGGAATACTCATTCATTAAAATTCTTAAGAAAAATTTGCAAGTAAATTTCTAAGCAAAATTCTATGCTTCTCTATGATCTTAGGCTCAAATGAAAAAATCTCTAGGGTTCCACAGGAAGAACCCCAAAGCAAAATTTGCTAAGTCAGTTTGTTTGCTCCTGTTGTGACCTCTTCTGTCATTTATATAGGAAAACCAGATATATAAAAACAAATTATGATCGCTGACCAATTTCATAGAAACAATAGTACTTTTTAAAACTCTAAATAGTGTGCTTTTTCATCTATACGAGTAATCCGTGCATCATCACACACATTTGGTCCACACCATATGAAAATCGTTCTATTAAAAAAACTTAAACTTTTAAAACTGGAGTTCGGTTTCAGTCCAGTGCCATATTATGTTTGAAAGGTATTGTGGCGCTTTGTGGGTAGGGGGTGGGGGTCCATGAACCATAACCCCCGTGACACTTCCCCTATATATCTAGATCTAAATAAAAGCATATTTAATTCTAAAAATTCGAGTTCCATGAAAAAAGATTTCTAAAGACATAATTAGAAAGAATGGCACTCCCCAAACTTGTTATTAGTATCGAGGTGTGTTAGACCCATTTAATTTGAAACCAAATTTTTCGCCCTGTCACCAACTTTAAAACTACATAACCGAATTAGATTTACAAAACTGTAATCCGAGGTTACAATTTGAAAGTGAATACAAAGTACTATGTAAAGTGTACAGTTTAAGTGTAAATTAGTAAATAAATGTAAGTGTAAGTTAGTAAATAAATTGGTTAGAAAAATCTGTCATTGGAGAACTCAATTACTTTTGTAGCAGTTTCATCTACAATATATATAATCACTCTAAAATGTTAATGAAGCACAAATCCCAAAATCTTTTGGTAATTCAATTTAGGGGCAGATAGATCCGCTTAAAGCATAATAATAATGGCAGAACAGAGTAGAAATTTTGTAGATAATATTTTGAAAATAAAAAGTGAAGATATTATTAACAAATTTTAAACGCGTTTGGAACAGATTGCCCTGATTAGGAAGATTTTGTTTTCAAATTGAGGTGCTACTGGAAAGTACAAATAGGGGTACGCGGTCTAATCAGTAAACTTGTGCGTAGTAAAATAGGAACTTCGAAGAAAAGACTACACTAGGCTTTAGAAGTCAAGCTAAAAATAAATAAATAAATAAACCAACGGAAGAAGTACGAAGGCATAACCAAATAAAGAAAACATAAAAAACAAAGTTAAGTGTGATATCTTCTTATGGCTTTTGTTAATCTCTGCTTCCTCTATTTTGTGCAAAAAAAAAAGAATTTTTTTTGATGAATATATTTGCAACGTTTTAAAAACATTTTTTTTTTGTTTCTTGCTTGTTAGACTAGACTACCGTGACGCGTAACATGTTTATACCTTAGATGAAATCTATAGGGGTATACTAAAGTTGTCATTCCGTTTGTAACACCTCGAAATAATGATGGTAGAGCAAAATGGATTGGACACCCACGCAAAATATTAAAAGTTATTTTGATTTTTGCATGTCCGTCCGTCCGTCCGTCCGTCTGTGCGCACGATAACTCGAGAAAGCGTATACTTAGAAAGCTGAAACTTTGTACACGGACTTTAAAAAAAAATGTAAAATTAAGTTCGAAAATGAGACAAATCGGGCAACTCCTTCGTGGGGTTGCCATACAAAACTCTCATTTTCCACTATATATTTGGATACTGCCTGAGAACGCATCGATATAGAGAACTGAAATTTGGTGCATGGTGCTTTCTTTGTACTACCAAATAAAATTTTAATAATGGACTAAATCGGGCAACTCCTTCTTTGTGTTGCCATATACAAATTTAGGATTTTAACGTATACTGTGAAGTCCAAGACATTTGTATTGTACTAAATATTTCTTCAGAATATAAAATCCTATAAAAGTGGTTATAATCATTTTTTCTGTCCGACAAACCGTTCTAGAAATATATGCGAAAAACCACTTCAAAAATCAAACTTGCATAGATCGGTGATCATACGAAATTTTATACGGGCATTCATCTAGGGTATCGTAAGAATTGGTCTTAGACCAATTCTAGCTTTTTTACTTGTTTGGTTTAATTTGGTACTATAGCTCACCCCGCCCCTTCTTCATCATTGGCCGGAAAAATTTACGCACATTTATAGTAACAGCATTTGACTTTCAGAGTGACTCACTGTAACCAAACTAGTTAAAGATTTTTTAAATACATTTTCTTTTATTTTAATATTTTATTTTAATGTTTTTAACTTTTTCTTAATATTTTTATTTATTTTGTATTTTTTAAATATATTTTTCATTACAAAAGAAGAAACTTGGATTCGTCCGCGTTACAGACAGAGACTGGGCTTTTCTATACGTTTATTTTTAACGCATGTGTTTTATTTCTATGTTACAAAGTTTCATATCCGATAATCGACAGTATACCAGGAAAATGTACATGTGTAATTGTTGCACGTCATGATTATTAAATGTAAACAGAAATTTTAATAAATTTATCTTGGGGTGCATATTCGTTGGAGAAGAAAATCGATGAAGTCTTACGAGGGACAATAATTCCAGATGATTCGATTTCATTTACAGAGTGCGGCATTAAAAACACTTAAATTTTTTTCCAAGACTGTTTTACATGGTCACAGCAACTCAGCGTACTATTTATAAGTACGCCCAAGCTTTTAGCTTCTCTCGTATAAGGGAGAATCATTCCATTAAGGAGGGAGGAGGATCAGAAAAGGTAAGATCATATCTGTAACAAGCAATACAGGTAGATTTTAAAGAATTTACTGTCAATTGGTTCCTACACGCACAAGCAGATATATTCAGCATGTCAGAGCTAATTCTATCAATGTAGTTCTTTATTGATCGGAATATATAAGTTTGAACATCATCACCGTAAAGATGAATATTAAAATCATGAAGTACGTCCAGTAGATCATTGCTGAACAAAATAGCAAAGGTCCAAGAATAGACCCTTATGAGACTCCAATATTCTTTCCATGCGAATTTTTCATTCCCTGCTGAAAGGGACCAGTCAGAAAAGTTCTGATTAATTTAAGCGACGACGATGAGAAATTATAATTTTTTTCATGTTAAGCATGCTAAAATCAAGCAATACCAAAGCCGTGAAATAATTACTATCCAATGCTTTGCGTATATCCGACGTTACTTTTAAGAGTGCTGTTTCGCAGCTGTAACCCGATCGATAATCAGATTGCCACCGGGAGACTAACCCATTTTCGAGAATATTTTGATTGTTTATAAGTTTCTTCAGAGCCTAAGAAAACTTTTACCATGAAAATCATTAACCACAAGCAGAGTAGAATACTTAGCTAAAGGTGAAACCCTGACGCTTTTCCAAAAACAAGGAAATTGTGAATAACTCAGATAGTACCTAAAAATATAAACTAACCTTTCGGAAATAATAGGATACAGAATTAAAAAAAAAATGGTGGAATATCATCAAAACCACAGGCTACAGATTATGCGAGCATGACCACATTTAGAACCTCCTCATGGGAAGCACAACGAAACTATAGTGATAATCCATTTGCATAGAAATACGTAGGAGGGATTGAGGAAGGTGGAAGGAGGTGTTTATGAAATATGAGTTAAGATCGTCAGGATTAAGATCGCATGATATCTTCCACATATTCCATTGTGTTTTAAAGTAGACCACAATTTCCTAGCTAACAGGGCCAGATCTAAAACGTGTTGACGTAGATAGCTGAAATTGATGCACATGGTGTTTTTATGAAAATAGTAAATGGAATCTCATAAAAAGGACTAAGTCTGGGAACACCTTCTTGGTGTTGCCATGCAAAACCATTGGTTTTCACTTTATATCATTTTTATTTTAATGTGGGGTATAATATTATTCGCATTAGAACAATTTATAAGTTTTTATTTTGTTTTAACTTTGTGTTTGTTACTCAAATGCAGCAATGTCGTTATTCAGTGTACTGGTTGGTATTGTGTCAAAATCGTGCCACGGGATGTACTTATAATCCGTGAAGTAAAGGGGTTTTCAATAAGAGCGAGAGAACCTAAAATTGAAATAAAATGAAAAATACAAGGAATATCTTGTCTTATTTTCGAATACGTTTTATGACATACATTAAATAAAATATTACGACTACGTTTGATGGTGTCAATACTACAAACCGAATTTTCAATGACTTTGGCATAAAAATCAATCCATATCTCATACCAACAACACGAATGATGTGTCCTTGAGGGTATCGATATTTTGTGGTTTGTCGAAACAAACGAACATTGCCTTATAAAAAAAAGTCTGTTGATGTCAGATGAGAAGAATTTGGTGGCCAGTTTGAAAAGTTTTTTCCTTGAAAAAATCTTGTGATTGTGATTGACACTCGATTTCAATAAAACGATAGCAGAAGTGTGGTGTGCTGGATCCCCATATTTTTGAAACCACATTTTAGATAAATCAAATTCATGGAATCCATCCAATGACTCTACGAGGATAAATATCTAACCCAGACAACAGCTTTTTGTGGGTTTATGTTTTCTTTTTTGACTTTTACTTATATATGCATTTTTTTTCTCCTTGCGTAGCTCTAAGTACAGTTTGAATCAAGTTGACGATGTGAAGGGTTTCTAATGTTTTTTCGAATGGTTCCAATGTTATAAATACATCAATTAAATTTTTTCTAGAAGAACTTTCTAACGAAAAAACACTTTAATTGAATTGATACCTTTATCATACCTGGAATACGATGAAAAACATGATTTTAATTTTCGCTCCATAAGTCAAAGAGTTGACTTTCCACAATCAGGAAATATAATTTGCCTATATCGCATACTTTTTTAATCACTTTGCTCTTGTATTAATGATTTAACATTTCTAATTAAAACTTCTGTCAAAAAAGAAGACTCTTCATCATTTATCTAGTGTCTTATTTATGCCCAGAGTATATTGCTTATAAAAATAAATTTTATATTCGGTAACTTATGGGGAGAAGCGTAGAAACTTAAAACTCAGTTTTAGTAATTAAGTGATATGAATTAATACTAAACACGCGTTCATACTATAGTTACTCTATCTTAAAGTCTAGTAATATTTAATTGCTAATGCTAGGTGCTACTTCCTTTTACTAAATATTACTACTTTAGATTAATTGACTTTGGTTTTGATTACCCGTTATCTGAAGTCGTCGAAAACCAATCGATGATGCCATCTAATGGCAAGAGGCGAAAATGATGGTGTTCATGGCAGAAGTATCTTTGCAATGCAATTTTCTATAATGGATTAACCAGTAGTTTACTTATATTATAAATTCTAATAGACCAAAATGACTCCTCTTTCATTTGTACTATTTTTGCTCAAAGTCATTGCAGAATTGAACTGGCACAAATGAAAGTATTACAGAGACTTGTGCATTGAAGGTTTCCAAAAATAAAGCATCATGAAAGAATAGAACTACAAAGGAATTGCATTACCTAGAGCCCAATAAACAAAAGTTCTACAAACGTCCAGAAAAAGATTACGTGGTCAAGGAATTGGTTAGAACTAAAAGGCCTTTGACAAAGTAGAAGTACAAAGCCACACCTATGCAAACTTTTTCTTGTGAATAGACAAACAATTGTTTGCAGCAAAGGAATTCCTTCAGAGTTAGTTTGTTTAAATGGAAAAGTTTTTCTTCGTTCTGAGCTTTGATTTTAACTGGAAAAATTAACTAGAGCCAAGCGATTGGAAATATTTAATAGAGATAGTATGTAGGCAATAAATGGTATAAGAATATATTTATATATATATATAATCTTATAAGTCTTATAATACATACAGGGTGTCCTGTAAGTTGTGTGAAACTCGAATGATATGGGTAGGTCAAAAAATTGTATGGGAGGTGGGGAAGTCCTACATACGTTGGGTACGTTTTCATAGATAACCCTGTACCTTCTCCACATTACATACTATAATGTTGATTTAGGCAGATAATGGACCTTTCCAACGGTCTATAAATTGTTCCCTTCTTTCCCTCCGTTTTGAAGTTATCGCTTAAAAAATTAAAATTTCGGAATTATAACACGTTTTTATTTTTTTTTTTCCAAAAAACCCGTAATCAAGATCATTTGTTTATATTGGATTTAAGAAACTCAATAGCATAGTTTTAGGATAATATTATATTCTATACTCGAAAAGTGACTCTTTCTGCATTTTTTGCACTTTATCTTAAGAAAACCGAATGCAAAAGTTCAAAAAGTGCTAGAAAGTAGGCAATTATCTTTTGGCGACGAGTTTTTTAAGCCATTTTCACTGGATATGTTCAAGAAAAAGTGCAGAAAACGCAGAAAAGATTACATTTTGGGTAAAGAGTGTACTAGGTTATTTTAAAGGGAAGCTTTTGGGATTCTTAAATCAAATATGAAAAGTTGGTGTTGATTACGTATTTTTTGATGAAAACAGTAGTTAAATAAAAAAAAATTAGTTAAAATCTATTATATTTGTTGAACCATAACTTCAAAACGGAGGAGAAAAATTCAACGATTAGCTATATACCAAAGTTTAAAACATCTTCATATATTTTTTTTTTTTTATATTATTAAGCCAAGCTCAGTGGATACTCTATGATGCAAAGCACAGCATGGCAGGAAGGAGATAGGGAAAGGATTAGGGTATATGAGGAGAGTGGCGGAGGTGCCGATGTAGTCGCCCTTAAACTTCCGCAGATTGTATGCCGGAGGAAAAACAGAAGATGGTAAGCTGTTCCACATTCGCACTGTGCGGGATAAAAAAGCATCACGGAATTTTACTGTACGGCCGAAAGTACTTCGAACGGTTAAAGGATGTGCTCGGTTTGCAGCGCGAGTATTGCGTGCAGGAATCATTCTACAAGGGATTAGACTAGATATTTCATCAGAATATTGACCATGCATATAGCGATAAAGGAGCGAAAGGCATCCAACATTGCGGCGGTGCTCGAGTGAGTCGATATGAAAAGTTACTGCCAAATCGCCAATGAGCTTGAAGGCTCTCTTTTGGACAATATCCAATGAAGCTAAGGCTGTGCGACCAGCCCCGGCCAATATATGAGAGTTGTATTCCATTCTAGGTCTAATGTAAGACTTGTAGAGGAGCGCTAGATTGGACGGGCTGAAATATTTCTTACACCTTTTCAGAAATCCAACACATTTCGATGCTTCTTTGGCAACAGAGAAGATGTGTTTAACTTACTGGAAATATTAATGCCAAGAATGCTTAGTGACGGTGAATCAGAAATTAATGCTCCATCAAAAGAAACGGGTGTGGTTAAGTTATGATCTTGTTTTAATGAGATGAGACAGCTCTGGGTCTTAGATGCATTGAATTCGACGCGATTCGCTTTGCCCCAAGCGAGGATACTGTTAAGATCGTTATTCAATGATCTAGTCATGCACTCTCGTTTAACACATGCGGCATTCACCCTGGATTCCACAAGAGTGTCAAAGGAGTAAGTGAAATCAAGAGTACTGTCATCCGCGAAACTATGGATGGGAATGAAAGTAAGGGAAAGCAGATCATTAATAAAAATTAAAAAGATAGTTGGAGAGGTAACAGAGCCTTGAGGCTCACCGGCTTTTGTGGGATGTGGTTCAGATGTAACGCCATCTAATACAACACGTATTTGGCGACTAGATAGGAAACTTTCAATCCATAATAGAAGAGGAAGGGAGAGACCAAGTGCCTTAAGTTTGGCTAAAAGGGCTGGATGCCAGACTCTATCAAAGGCTTTTGAAATATCTAGGGCAACGATTTTAGACTCACCAAAATTATGAAGACTACGGTTCCAACGTTCCGTAAGAAAGGTCAGCAAGTCTCCAGATGAGCGACCGTGCCGGAAGCTGTATTGGCGATCGTTGATGAGATTAGTTTCTAGATACTTCATTAATTTTGAGTTAATGATAGATTCAAAAACCTTTGAAAGAATCGAAGTGATCGCAATTGTTCGATAACTTGAGGGATCGCTACCCTTTCCTTTCTTGGGAATAGGCTGAATGTGAGCTAGCTTCCAAGCAGTTGGAAATTTTCCTGTCGAATAAGACAAGTAGAATAGTTTGCGCAGAGGTTTAGCCAAGGATGAGGCACAGCTTTTAATTAACAGGGGTGAAAAACCATCAGGACTTACGGCTTTGGAGACGTTGATCCCCTTAAGGATCCTGAACACATCCCTCGTACGAACGTGTATTGGCTCTTGTACACATTGGTACGGTGCATGCAAAACAGATGTTTGTGGAGTAGGTGGAAGACAGGAATTTGAAGCGAATCTAGCAGCTAAAATATTAGCTTTATCCAGGGAGTCAAGAATCACTTCACCATTATTAAGTAGTGAAGGTATAGAGGAACTGGTGAAGTTGTTCCTGATGGTATTGACCAGGGACCAGAAGCCTGTGCTACCTTTGCGACTCGCCAGGATTCTTTGTCTAATATTCTGGTCAAAAAGAAGTTTTTCTCTCTGGATAATGGACTTGCAGGTGTTCCGTGTAGACTTGTAGACTTGTTTCAGTTCCGAACATGGATGCAATTGATAGGCGCAAAAAGCAGACCCTTTCGCTTTTATAGCTTGGTTGCACTTATCGTTAAACCAGGAGCGATCATGCTGTTCTTGAGATCTGCTGTAAGAATACGGAATGTATTCACGCATGCCAAGATTTAGTATGTTACTAAATTTTAATGCGCATTCATCAACATCCCTCGAAGCAAAACAGATCGACCAATCAATTTCTCTAAAATACTTAT
The DNA here is from genome assembly GCA_963930735.1 of Dioctria linearis. NCBI lineage: Eukaryota > Metazoa > Arthropoda > Insecta > Diptera > Asilidae > Dioctria > Dioctria linearis. The sequence continues at coordinate 33,854,643 of OZ005742.1, read as the reverse complement.
TGAGACTTTCCCCATCAGCATTCTTGTAGTGCCAAAGAAGCCTACTTGTAGGTGGAGAAGTAGAGCGGCACAGGTTTGAGGTGGTAAATTGAGCCGTGATTAAGCAATGGTCTGAATTTCCGAGAGGGGAACCGACTGAGATGGAATATTTGTCCGAATGAGATGTTAGAAACAAGTCGAGTAAATTAGCTTTATCTCCAGCTGTATCGGGAATTCGCGTTGCTGCATCCACTAGCTGTTGTAAATTAAATGATTCACAGAAGAGTTCAACGAAACGGCCCGCAGGACTTGTGGTAGAAGAATGTCTGAGCCACGGTATATTATGAACATTAAAATCGCCTGCCAGGACGATTTCGGAAGAGGGGGAGACAGAAAGCAAATGATCAATATTGTTGGAGATATTGTCAAATACGGATACCGTGTCGTCATCAGACATATTTGGGCTGCGATAAAGGAAACAGAAGTATATGAAGTGCTTGTGAAGTTTGAACCTAATCCAGATATAGTTAAACTCTGGATTGGCAGAAGGAAAATCTTGAAGAATGGTAAAGGCCACATCATTCCGAATATATACTGCGGTCCCTCTATGCTGAGAAAAAAGAGGCACGAAGCTGTAACCAGGGACATAATACTGATTAATATCAGCATCAGAAACAACCTTGGATTTACTTAGCGCACCAACATAGAGAACTTACAGGGTAATCTATGAAAACATACCCAAATGTCTTTAAGTCCCGTTATTTCGGAAAGTGTTAGGATTCCCCCCACCACCCGTACAATTTTATGCTCGTCCAAGCATGATCTATCCATAGCCATCGGGTTTCATACCACTTACGGGACGCCCTGTATATGTATGTGGGTTTAATTTAACTTTAAAAATTAGTTTTTGCGTTTATGACTGAATGCGGAATTCCTGGGAAATCAAGTTCTTCCGAATTGATAATTTTTTTTCTTCAACTTCCTTAATAATGATTTGATCAAAACGCCCAAATTTCCCAATTGCGAAAATAAACTTTATTTGTTCTGAAAATTGTGGGCTCTTGTGGCCGCTTTATCCGAACCGCCCTGGGATAGTGGGTTACGATATTAAAAAGTACTGTTTCATATTGAAGCGTTCTTTAACCCTTAATTTTTACTAAACTTATTTTAACTTAATTCTTCATGTCACTAGTGCCTTCATAGCTCAAAACCTTGTTAGCGATTAAGCAAGATGATGGAACGCTTTTAGTGGACTTCTATTGCTATTCTATTTAGTACTGCTATGTTGGCAGTAATTGCTTGCCCAACAAACATTTTAAGACTTGTCTGATCTATATAGAACGTCATATTTTAACTGAAAATGGACTATAAATTCCTTGCTCATTTCGACGTCATTTAGACGAAAGTTTTCTACGAAACTAGGACATGTTCATCGAATTTTCGTTTACTATTGACTTATTATTAAACCCTTTGCAGCGACGTCCTTTTTAAGTCAATATTAGATATTTTAAGACCATCTAGTTTAGTTTTCGTCAAATTTAGACTTCATTTTTGACTGGCACTTTTTTAAGTCGACATATGACGTCTTTCAGGAGTTCAAGTTGTTATAACTTTAAATAATGTAACCAGAATTTAATCACAAAATGACCGACAATGCATGTATTATACAGAATTATATAAAATAATGTCATTTGATGACTTAGAATAGACCCTCGATTTAACAGCGTTTTGCCGTATTTTAGACGTAATCCTAGTTAACCTCTAAAGTTTAATATTACAAATTTGTCCTTTGTTTTTAACCTTTTTTTGATATCTTACTTTTGCCGTCTTTTTGTCGAAATTTTTTGCTATTGCTAAGACACGTGCTGTCTGTCTCTGGTCATTTAATGACTGATACTAGATCCTAGTTATAACAGCGCTTTGCCATCTTTTTGTCGTCATTTTGTGCTATTGTATACGCACGTTTTATCTATTTCTCATCAGCTTTTGACTACATTTGAACGTGGCTCTGCTTGTAGTAATTTTCACGTCATTTCTTGATTTTTCGTATCTTCGTGGGCGGACGGACATTGAAAAACTTGCATTAGTCTTATTCAAGCAGCAGTACGGGCAACAATTGTTTATTTATTTATTTATTTATTTATTTAGAACTTCATCAAAGATCTGACTACTAAGTTTACAAAAAAAAAAAAATTATACATATGTAAACAATGATAATGACCAAAAGTGTACAAATAACAATAATAAAATGAAAAGTAACTTTAACTAAGCTGATCTCTTAATTTACTTCTTGAAAGACGAAAGTCAATGCAATCAAACTGGTTGTTAAAGAGACGACACATTGATGAAATCGGCTCGTGAAAACCACAGTTCGTACTATGATGAGGAACGACGAGGAAGTCGTGGTACCTCAAAGAGCACGCAGGAATAGATATATTGAAAGTATTTAAGAGCTCAGGAGAATTTCTCGCTCCCTGAATACACTGAAACACAAAAACAACTCTGGAAGCTTTTCGCTTATTTTCAAGAGAATCCAATGGAAAGAGCTTAAGCCTATCAACATATGGAGGTAAAATAATAGAGTTATGCCAATGAAGTCCACGCAGAGCAAAACGAACGAATCTCCGCTGCACAGCCTCAATACGATTTATGTATACAGCATAAAAAGGAGACCAGACTGGACTGGCATACTCCAAAATAGCTCCGACGAATGTGCAGTAAAGGATCTTCGTTATGAATTATTAAACTCCTTTGACCATCTCTTTACCCCAGAGTAGCATTAGCCCCGGCAACGATTGTATTAATATGATCCTCGAAGGAAAGACGTATATTAAGGAAGACACCCAGCTCCTTGGTTTTGTCAAGTCTAGATAATAAGCATCCATCAAAAGTATAACTGAAGTCCAATGGCCTCCTGTTACGAGAAAAGGGCATAGCAGTACATTTGTTGATGTTGAGAGGAAGACAGTTAATAACACACCATTTATGAAAGGTGTCTAAGTCCAAATATAGAATTCCATACTCGTTTTCATTAGAAACAATGCGGAAGATTTTGGCATCGTCAGCATAGAAAAGTATTCTTGTATTAGTCAAAAGTAGAGATATGTCATTAATGAAAATAATAAAAAGGAGTGGTCTGAGCTAGCTGCCTTGAGGAACACCAGAAGTATAATCTATTACGTTAGAAAGAGCTTCGCGAAATATAACTAACTGCATACAATCCGATAAATAAGAATGAAGCCAATTGACAAAAACAGAATGAAAACCAAGAAGAGTCAAGAAGGAAAACCAAGAAGAGTTAGCTAATGAATCAAGATTTTTTGTTTGATTCGGTCAAAAGCTTTACTAAAATCCGTGAATATGCAATCAACTTGCTTCCGCTTTCAACGGCAGAAATGCAGAAATTAGTGAACTCTAACAAATTAGTCGTAGTAGATTTACCCTTCATAAAGCCATGCTGAAAAGAGCGCAGGAAAGGCTTGCAGTGGAACGACAAAGCATCGCAAATCATGGCTTCAAATATCTTACCAACACAACATACCTTAGCGAAGGGTCTGTAGTTAGAAATGTCGCACTTATTACCCTTCTTGTGAAAAGGAATAATCAAAGAAAGCTTCCACTCTTTAGGAAAAACACCACAGGCGAATGCTTTCATATGCTTCACAAACTGTATCGCAGGATTTCTCTAAATTGGAGACAGACTTGATGGACGGAATTAGGAAACAAAAATTGGTAAGATAAAATAAAAATTTCAAAATTATGAAATACACTTTAATTCCCATTTAAAGGTGGATAAACTGCGGCAAATCGGAGGCCGACCCCCTTGCCTCCGTTAGGAAATGTACATAGCAGCTAGCAACTGACGAGGTACTAGAGGAATTCTCGTGGAAGGGGACTTCAAAAGAAGTTGAAATTCGCAGACTATGTAAGCAATTTGGATGCGATTTTTGATGAAATAATTCGGAAGCTACTCAGATGGACATCAATGAGCACATTAAAACGTGCCTGAAACTTTCCTATGAACAGATTCAAAATAAAATCGCTATGCAGAAATAAACATTTTTTTAACACTTGAAAACATACGTATTTTCAAATTTAAGCACCTATGTATCTATAGGAATCCATTCCAAAATTCGTACATTAATGTTATGCTATTTCCACCATTATTTTTGTGTAAGTACTTTGAATTACAGTGTGCAGCATACAGTGATAAAACTCATGAACATGAATGTTTCAAAAGGCATGGGGAAAAATGGAATTTTCAGCACGTGTCGAAAAAGCATCCCATTTTTGTCAAACTTTCTCGCCACATATTAAATCGATGAGTGTCCTGGAAACTCATATTTGTAGTTGGTACATCAAAAGACGAAAACGCTGAATGGAAAAACTCATTTTTCCAAACCCTGCATAAGCGAATATTTACAATCAAACTTATACTAAAAAGGTGGAAAAATTCTTATCCCAAAATTTTTCGTAAGAAATTATTGATTTCTTATATGTTTCTCGAGAGAATATCATTTAAATGTTTTTTTGAACGAAAATTTAACGAAAACATTGACGAATGCGTTTCTCGATAAACAACGTAAAAAATTAATAATTTCTTACGAAGAATAAAAAAATTAAAATTTTCCTACCTTTTAGTATAAGTTCTATTCGAAATATCCGTCATTCCAGGGTGGAAAAGTGAGTTTTTTAAACTAGATGTTATTTTGTGTTGTTAATTGAAAATATGACGACTTTATTTCCGTCTGAAGACGTTTTTCAGGTGTTATAATGACGTCTCCTGAGCAATCAAAACATACTCATTCAGATTAATTTTGGAGGTTATTTTTGTGGCTAATATGACGACTGAATTTCCGTCTGAAGACTTGTTTCAAGTGGTACATTGTCGACAGGTTGACGTCAAAAAGATTTAAACCAAATTTTGATTTTGACCACTTCAGTACAAAGGACGGTCAATTGTATGTATTATTGACCATTCCTTGTTTGTTGGGTTGTATGTTTGCTTGAAATTAAAATTTAAATCGAAAATGTTAATGTGAGTACCATATCGATCAAAATTTGTTTTGATAACTAATGGAATAAAACGCTTCAAGTATTAAAAAAAATATCTATTTGGAGAATTATGCATTCTATTCGCTTCCTATTTCCCTCTTTCAAAGACATCAACTCATTTCTCATTTTTTGGTCCAGAAATGTAAAAGATACATATTTCACAACATCTGTATTACCCAGAGTTTGGAAATTATCGAAAATAATTCTTAAATACCTACTTATTTATTCGTAGGCAAAATTGTAGTATTTTACCCTTTCTGCCAATAGTTGTAGAAAAGATTATATATTTACAAATTTCGCATTATAGCAAGGCTTTTTCTAGCTGTTTGGAAAGAGGCTAGGTGGGATTCCAAACTGAAGAGCACAACGACTGTCTTCACAGATATGCTGCCTTTCTTCAAAGCAATTGCAAACCGTAGGAACCAAAACTTGCTGGCATTGATCCTCCGTAACACTCTGGTTATTGGTGTACATGGGATGTGTACAGGGCATGTGGGAATCCTCTGCAGCGAAAAAGCGGGTATGCTGACGAAAAAGATGCTAAACCAGCAAAACGAAACGATCTTCACGCAACGCTAGCATATAAAGCCAAGCCATAAAAGCCCAAAGTCTACCCAAGGAACATTGACTTAATGTGGCGACGTCATGGTTTCGAAACATGTTCTCATTTGGAAACAAGTTTTTCGAAACAATCGCGTTATTGTTACATCTACGCTGCGGAAGTGGAGTAATGATATTCACAAAAACATACCTTTTAGGAATATAAGGGAGTTATTGTTTCAAAACTATGACGTAACGAAATAAAGATACATTTACGTTAATATGCCTAAATCTGCCCCTTGACCTTGAGCAACACTCATAATTCTGTTACCCATATGCAAAAGGGATATGTCCAAAAAATTAAAAATTGATATTTAAATATCAATTTGTAGGCAACCTAAAAGTACATAAACACATCAAATGAAACATTTGAAAAACGTAGTATACTATACGCTAAATTGAAGTGAGTTGCAATTTAGGGCAAGTCCTCTACCAGTCCAATATGTCCATCAAGCAATTTCTTAGTATCAAAAGGGGATATGTCCTTGTGTTTAGAATGAAGTCGTTGTTAGAGTAAAATTGCTGCTGAAAAATGGGATATGTCCATTGGATCACAATTTGGTCGATCTAAGGATATCAATTTTACCGTTATAATGGTTTAATGAGAACTGAGTTGTATTATTGCTGTATCTGCCTTTGCTTTAGTTATTGTTTGGATTTTGTTGTAAAAAAAATATTTTAAAGATATTATAATTCCTAGTCTATGTGAAAAGCAGTTCGATTGGATGGAAATGTTAACTCTGCACCTGCTGGGAAAGGAAGAAAGAAGATGAGACTACCATCGGGATGGAAAAGAAATCAAGACAGTAAAATAAAGGTATGCTTGCCGTTGGAGTTTCTATCAGTTCTTGTAAGTTAACACTTTCACTTTTGTAGACACTCTTTGAAAGGATTACCAGTTCGCCCAAATTGCACTCATCCAGAAAAATCTCCGTTCCAATGCTCAGTCTTAACAATGCTGGATATTCGTAGAGTGCATCAAATGTTTCACGCTACGCCAGAAAAGATTAAGCAGGATGAAATTATTATACGGTTCACGAGAGTTTCAGCTGTCGCAAGAAAGCGACATCCAGAAAATTGCTTCAACAAGCAAGTACCTATATAAGGTACGTTTGTTTTAACTATAGCACGAACCGATCGTAATGCTCACAAGGAAGTCAAGTTTGTAAAACAATGTTTACGTATGCAATAGAATTTTTGCTAGTGGACAATCTCCACATGAGAGACGAGGTGGAGATGTGAAAAGGGAAATATATGCAGATCGTAGAATAGCGGTGCAAATTTTTATTGAAAAGCTTCAGCCGATTCAGTCGCATTACAATCGTGCAAGTAATGTGATAAATCAATCCTTGTCAAGTGATATTTCTATAAAATTTCTATGGAATATTTATAATTCAGAATCTGAAATCAATTTGAGGGTCAGTTATGAATATTTCAGACAAATTTTTTTATAGTGATTACAATACTTATTAGTGTTGCTAGCCCCGCAACTGACTGCTACTCTACATGCATCCAATTCCAAGAAAAAATTAAAGCATGTTCACATGTACAAGAAAAGACCCGGTTAAACACTCCATTAAAGGTACATAAGATGAAAGCTGACCAATTTTATAAAAGATTAAAAGAGCAAAAGGTGTGTTTCTTAACTTTGTCATACGATTGTTAGAAAAAGAAATACTACCCAAAACTGCAGATCAGAAAGCGTATTACTTACGCCAATTATTCATTTATAACTTTACAATTTCTATTGGTTCATCCAATATTAAATAAACTCCAGAAAATACTTTCATATACACTTGGCTGGAAAATGACCATAGAAAAAGTTCGAATGAGATAGCTTCTTGTTTATTTCATCGTTTGAATAACACAGACCTTAATGATATCCATACAATTCAATTATTTTCTGATGGCTGCGGAGGTCGGAATAAAAATCAAATTGTAATAGGTATGTTATGCAAATGGTTTAATTGCAATCCTTCATCTAGTCTAAAAATTGAGTTCATCTATCCGATAGTTGGAGGATACCCATTTGTACCTCCTGATCCGGTCTTTGGTCGTCTGAAGAAAAACATTAAAAAAAAGGCAACCATAATAAATCCAGAGGAGTACTTCGAAATATGTAAAAGTGCAGGAACTGTAATCCGAGCTTCTTGTAATGAAGAATGCGCTGTATATGACTGGAAAACTGCACTTAAGTCTGTAATGAAGCCTCCTTCATCTTACCATTTTCAATTCATCTCCTCCAAAAGATTTATTATTACCAAAAGCGTAACAGGAAATGTACTTGTACAAGGTTGGATCCATTATGCAAATGAAATCAGTACGGCAAAGTCCTTGTTAAAACTAGCCAAATATTATGCAACTTCTTTTGTCGTGTCCCAAAAGCAATAAAATAACGAAAACTATTAATTAAAACCGAATGAATGAAACGCTCGAATTTCTTTAACAACTTTACTCTTTATTTTACCGTCAACTGACCTATCATAACAATCTTAACGTATTCCGAACCGATCGGATACTTGACACCAATATGACTGAATACTGAACGGCACTCGCCAGAGCAGTCATTGGTCTTTTATGCCCCAATATTCGGAAGTAAGCTTCCTTTGCTCACAACGCGGATGTAAACAAACGACACAACCTTGTGGTTTGCTCTACCGGTTGCAGCACCTGAGTTGCTTAGTAGTAAACAATCGCCTTACATAATAATTATCATGCGAGGTTAATTATAATTGCAATCGTCGATTGCTCCACTAAGAGCTCATCGCCACCAGCTGTTGAGCTAATTAGCAAAACATTCTACCATTGCAGAACAATTCCATGCGAATCCCAGACGAAGATGCTGACAATATTATTTAACACTTTAAAACATTTTTTCTTTTTACTTTATAAAATAAAATAAAAACATTTCACAGTTGTATTCTTGTTTGGATCAGTCTTATATTCCTTGTCTAAATTTCCTTTACAGGTGCTAAAGAGGATAAGTCCATAGCTTACATTTGCAATAAGGGATATTTCCATTATATAGTTGATATATAGGTGATATGTCCAAATTTGCTTCTCCCTTTTACAAAAAACTATTATCTAATCATTTCTGATTTTTTTTTGCAGCTTAATATATTGATTTTCTATAATCATAAATAAAACAAACTGTTCTAGCAGTTTAAAAAAAAAAAAAAAAATATAAAGGTCTTTAGCATTTTGTGGAAAATTCGTTATTTGTGACATATCCCATATTGCATATGGGCAACATAATTGGCATGTGTGTATTCACATTAGATATTGTTTTATATGCGAGTATATGTAGACCAAACACATATGATATGTAATATGCATTTGCATAAAAAAATATAATATAATTCAATGTGCCTGTATGAATTTTGTGTGTTTTCGTTCGTAATTAATTAAAAATGAAAATATATTATATTCTGATGGGACTACCCTAAAATTTTTTGACAATAGCAACATTTTTAAGGGCTTTTATTTTCACCCATTCTAAGTTAAATAATAAATACAAGAAAAAAAAAACAACCGCCTCGTGCGAGCTTTGAAGCCGGGACCTCCTGCTTTCCGGGTGATTGCTCTTATCTCTGAGACAGATGCTTTTTCCTCTTGCATTTCTTTTTTTTATCTACCCTTAAGTTTTCAGCTGGCATTAACCATAGTAACGATGAAAATGCACAAATGTGAGTTCCAGTCCCATATGTCATAATTAAAATCATCTAAATTTGAAAAACAAAAAAAAAAAGATTTAATATCGCTGCACATATTCTATAAGAATAACAATCTCCCCTCTCTTACTTCCCGACAAAGTTTGATTAAAAATCGAAAAATAATCAAAAACAATCCATTATCGTGTCTTTGAACAAAGAAAACAAAAACCCGGCAGCATCATGGACCATCATAAAAAAATTGTTACACATAGCACATTACATATGGAGCAGATGACTTACACTCCATTTCAAATATGTGCGATATAACTACATATAGAAAACTAAGTATATATTGTCAGTATGTCTCATGAAAAAGGAATCCTCTATCCCCGAGGACTTCATTTCCTAAACCTGGCACATATGATACCATTTCAGGACATAAATCTCAATTCTCTACCAAAGCGCTTTGACGTTGTAAATGTGAGCACAACGGTAAAACTATGACTGAACCGATCTGTTTTCAGCACAAGAGCAATACGTTGAGTTTACAATTGCAAAGTTAAACGTCATTCCATTATGTAGATGATACCCTGGAGATTGTTATAACTGTCATGTACCACAGTCGTGTAGCACAAAATTTACAAGGATAACACTTTCATATACATACATATAAACATATATATCGCCTAACAAGGCTCTTTACTACATAGTACGTATATTATAGAGGATATACACGATTGTGTTGAAATATCCGTCAGAAGCATCTGTGTAAGTATATATGGAGTGCTATTGGATTTAATATACACCTACATACATACATTTATATATAACTATATCAAAAACGCGCTTAATTCAAATCTGTTGACTGAGACAACTCGGAATAAAACTGAAAACGTTGACCGAACAAAATGTAATGAAGCTCATTATAACCCTCTCCTCCTGTCGCCATAATCAACCCCCTAGTCATCTGCCCTGAATATAACTATAGAGTATCCTTTCCCTTTGGGACGTTTGTTCGGAGAGGCACTCGACATTAGGGTCAAACGCATTAACGTGGCTGTGGTTAAATTTCTTGTGGCATACTCAAATTCTGCCCCATTATAAAGGAGCTTTAGGAGTTGGATGGGTTTTGTTTAACTTTAGTTGCTTAGGATAGTAGGGATGATGGTCGGATTGTCCCCATTCACCTAATTACATCAAATTGGCTGTGGATGATGTTCACCCTGAAGACATAATTTAGAGTGATTATTGCCGGAGTCAGCGGGAATGCATATACTAATCGATAGTCGATTGTCGAGATGTACAAAGTTAATAAGTCAAATAAATTTCTATGTATGTTATGAATTTCTGCTGTACATTTATTGTGGTTCAATAATGCATTGACAATCTCTACAAATCTGTTGAAAAAAAAACAGATTTTGATTCGATCAGGCCAGGCTTAAGTTGCTGTTTTTTTTTTATGAATCCCAGAATACCATTTTACAAAGGATATAGAGAGTTGATGGTATGACAACATCCACGAAATAAATTATTCTACCGAAAATTCCTTTCATCGAATCCAATAGAGTACAAAATCCGAGATAATCTGCTTCCAAACTGCATGTAGTATGTATGAACGAGGATTTATTGTTTATATAGAAAATTTGTATTCCGGTAGATTTCATCCTTTGCGCTCGTTGATAACATACTCTTAGGATTGGATAGAACATAGTCTACTAGAGGCATAAAAAAAAACACCATCGTAAGATGGTGATGAAAACTCTAGACCAACATTGGTTACTATAAACAGGACTGAAGGAGGTCGTTGAATTGCTTGGTATTACTATGTTGTACACAATTCTGACATTGCCCATATATAGTAAGTATACGAAAAAAAACCCTCTTGTAATGAAAATGTATCACCAAATTTTCCCATTTACCGAAATAGGTTAGCAATTTATTTTTCACGTGACATAAATTTCGCTTTAAAGGTATATATAAAAGCAACATAGAGAATCCTGACACATCTCATACAACATCCCGTACAAGCCACCATATATAAGTATAAGGCTCTTCACGTACTCTCGGCTAAAGAATTATGTTACGAAAAGGAAATATTCCTTCGTTCTACATATATAAATTTTCTTTTTTTTTCCTCCAGGATTTACAATTTCAATCCTGTGAAACTGGAAACGTGTTTGTGCGTAGGATAAAGGTTTTTTTTTTTTTTTTGTACATACAAATGTTCTTATTCAGTGGCATTATTAAACCGAAACCATTTTCTGTTGTAGTATAGGTCTGGAATGTTATGTTATACTATGTTATGTTAGAGGACCACATATTTTAGCTCAGAATGTGGAGGATTTTTGCAACCAGAGCATAAGTTTTTTTACTTAACGGGCATATATTATATGTGCGACAAGTCGTGAAAACATGATTTTATTGACTTCTTGGATTTCCTCTTTTGAAGGAATAATTTAAAATATAATTCAAGAGATGCTTCAAGGTATTTTTGTTATGGTTTTATTTTGATATTTGTGTATGAAGGACGCTCAAAAATTATTATTATATGAAATTTTTTTTTTTTTAAATAATGATGTAAGAAGAAGACAGTTATGAATACAATGTAAAATTGCTTTAAACACAGCCTCTTTACATATTTTATTTCTTTATTTTTATTTTTATTTTATATTTATTTGTTAAAAACTCTTTTTTTTTGTAACTACACTCGTTACGAAGATATCTGAATTGCAAGAGAATAAAAAGAATGATTTGAGTATGGTGATACTCAGTGAGTTTACGTACGGACGATTGATACACTACTCCATTACAATGATGACACAATTTAACGCTATAGGAAAAATTGGCCAAATCTGTCTTACGAGAACGAGTATCGACCAGGATCATTCAATAATACCGACGTAAGTTAACGTTGTTGTCTTTTATTTGAAATCATGCCCTGTTAGATCAAACACACACGAGGATCCGAAGATTAACGGACGGATCCTTCAATCAATGGGGAGTGAATTGATTATTCCGTTAATAATTAACAGTACTCTCATTTTGCTCAATTCGCATTATACTTTTACTACGTCTACCACCTACAAAATTATTATCTTCATCACATCAATAACATCAATTGTACCCACTTTTATACATTTTTCATATGCTTGACCTAATGATTTTAACTTAAAACTTGAACTGATTGCGCACAATCACTGATTGTATGGAGGTCTATTTCCTTAATTTCTTAATATCTCAGATTTTGCTTCGAAAAGTTGTCCGTCAATTGCGAAGCGCGCTACTCGTATACGACATGTAATGCGGTTAAAATGATAAAGCTGTGATGATCAGGTTGTTAGACTGTATAGCCAGAAATATATCTGTGTGAGAAAATCTTATCAAACAGAAACTTAAAATCTATTAGCGTTTTAAACAGATTGACCAAAGCCACACAGCCATATATTTACTGCAACCACAGGGAGGTTATAAATGCTAACAAAAAGGTACCCCTTGCATAACATAAAATTTCAAGGAGAATCAAATCTTAATTTTAAATGGAGCTCCCTCAAATTGTCCGTAAAGAGGGATGTGCAACAGGTCAGACATTTCATACTAACGAAACGCATTTTCCTGGAAAAGACCTCTATCTCGGACCTACATTTCAAAAATTAAAGACGGGCTCCAGGGTATAAAGCTTCTAAGCAAGGTATTACTCTCCATATTTGTAGCAATCTATCAGGAAGTTTGTTAATATAACCTATGATAATAAATTGTTCTTCATGTCTTCGAGCTTTCAAAAATACTGTCTAAGTTGCCTATGTTTTGGCAAGCTAATAAAAACGCGTGATGACTCAAGAATTATTTAAGGAATGGGTTTAAAATTGCTTTATCCCGCAAGCTATATGATTTAAAAAATCTTATCTTCAAAGATTTGTTGATTCTTGATCTAGTAGTTATAGTAAGGAACTGAATCACACAAATATGAAAATTATTTTTCTTTCTCTTAACTGCACTTTATTGATACATGATCCATTCTTGGCATTAATATTTCCAGTAAGTTAAGCTAGACAGATCACATTTTCTCTGTTGCCAAATAAGCATCGAAATGTCTTAGATTTCTGAAAAAGTGTAAGAAATATTTCATCCCATCGAATCTAGCGCTCCTCTACAAGTCCTATATTAGACCTAGAATGGAATACAATTCCCATATTTGGACCAAAGCTGGTAGGGAAGTATTAAATTCATTAGATATTGTCCAAAAGAGAGCCTTTAAGCTCATTCGCGATCTGGTAATAACTTGTCATATCAACTGACTCGAGTACCGCCGCAATGTTGGATGCCTTACATTATCGCTATATTCATGGTCAATGTTCTGATCTGATTCCTTGTAGAATGATTCATGCACGCAATACTAGCGCTACGAACCGCGCACATCCATTTATCCCTCAAATTACTTTCGTCCGTACAGAAAAATTCAGTGAAACTTTTTTATCTCGAACTGTGCGAATGTGGAACAGTCTACCATCTTCTGTTCTTCCTCTGGCAACAATCTGTGAAGATTTAAGGGTGACATACATCAGCGACTCCACCACTCTCCTAACGATCCTTAATTAATTTCCGTATCTCCATCCTGCCATGATGTGCTTTACGTTATAGGGTATTCCCTGACCTTGGCTTAGTAGTACAAATTAAAAAAGAAAAGAAAGAACCGCTGGACTTAGGAACCATCCGAACTTTCAAAATGAACTACATACGTCATTTTAGCAGATTAGAAAATGATGAAGATACAACTAAAAATGCTGTAGCATAAAGATATCGCATAGCCCATCAATGGTTGCGATAAAGTTGGGCGAGCAAATTTTTGTTCGGGTTTTATTAGTAGAACCCATTTGCCCCCTCTTAAAAATATACCAACGCTACTGATCTCATAGTTCTTATAGCTTTGTCAGCTCTCTCAGTGGATCAGGTTCTATAATTGTGTTATTTCAACACTTTTCTAGTTCATATATCCATATTCCCTATATGCATGCGCATACATCTTTTAACATCCACCGGGGGTAGGGGCAAGAGCCCATCATAAGAGGCCAAAATGCAGATGGGTGGTATGGTGGTTTGGCTATGTGTTCATTAATAGAGAATCTAATATATACAAAGGTTGGACATAGAGAACAAAAACCAGCAGTACATCGCTGCAATATAAAATCAACAATGCTGGAACTATGTAGACTTAATTTTTTTCTTAGAAATTTTTAAGAATTTTTAAGCATTATTTGTGGCCGATAACGGGTGCTTGTCCCGCTAACAATTTTTATGGGCGTAATGCTTAGATGATCAGTAAGCATTCATTTCTTCTTAGAAATTTACAGAAAATGTTTCAGCAGAATTTTTATTCACACTCGGTGGCCGACTGGAGTTATGTCAGTTTTCTGGCACAACCCCAGCATGAACTTGCGACATCTTTATGTTATATTATTTTTGGTAAAACTTTTCAAGTTTGGAAAGAATTTTTTCTCTTAAATTGTATTCGAACTGTCTCATTAGCTTGTACAGAAATTAAACCGTCAGCAGTTAATGCATGTTCGAGGCCCGTTTTACCTCAAATAGTTCAAAGTGGAAATGATATTTCAGCTCCACTTACAGAAATAGTAAACATTGCTTCTGCTTTGAGCAATGAAGGATTTGCAGACATAAATCATGACGATATAGAAGAACTACTTCGGCAGGAGAGTTTAAATGTGGAGAAGTTGGTGCAATTAATTTATGGGTCTATCTCAAAAGCATTTATGCAACAAACAAAAAATTAATTTGGATAACGAATCTGTTTCAAATTTCAGTTATGACGTAAAAAATTCTCGATTTCGCTAAAAAATTAGAATGTCTATATTATTTATTATATATTATTCCCCACACCATAGGTGCGTTTTTTACTCCTTTATCGAAAAAGAGGGGTTCGGGGGGTGTAATCCTCCGTTACGAGAAAGGCTTTCCATTAAATATAGTGATTAGCGCGACTTTAATTTAGCATTACGGCAACGACCCGAACTTTTAAGAAGCTTTATTCGGTTAAAATTTTTCTTTCGATAGCGTTTGTGTTATTCGATACGACTCCACTCTTTTGTCCATTACTCTACACCTACTTGACCGTTTCTCTTCATTCCTTTTGTACGTGGTAGACAACTACCATGTCTTCATAGGTAAGTATGTTTCCAGCACCTCTCCTCACCCCTACTTACCCCACCCCACTATATCATACCAATCGACAGTTTACATACAACTGTAAATTTACCTCTATGCCTCTACTCTTTTGTACATTATCCTTCACTCTCTTGACCGTTTCTCTTCATTCTCTCTGCATATGGTAGCCAACGCTCCTCTTTTCATAGAAAAGTGTAACCCCCACACCTCCGCACCCCTCCTCTCCCACCCCACCTCCCACCTTTATCTGCTATCAATTTACATAGTGAAAATTTGACCAACATGCCTCCACTCTTTCTTCCATAACTCCTCACTCTCCCCACCGATTTCCTTCCTTTTTTTGCATAGGGTAGCTAACTCCCCCCTCCCTCCATAGGCAAAGGTTTTTTCCCTCACCCAATACCATAGGCGATGTGTAGCGAAATTTCCTTGAAAGCAAATGAGAATTTTCGTATACGCTGAATAGGCTAATGAGCACGACTCATCAGAAAACTTGTTTTATGACCGTAATAAAAGCCATTCAAATAAACCCTAAAAGGAATAATTTTTGTGGTATAAATCCAGCTTGAAAGATTATTCAATATTATTTTATGAAACTCTCTGGATACATCATTCAATCGTTTAAGCTACCAAATAATTAAAAAAAAAAAAATTATTAGAAATTTTGAGTAAATCGCTCCCAAAGTAAGAAATTTGTAAAACAAAAGACACAAATCCCAATTTAACATTTTTTATTTCGAAAGTATCGATACTGAATGATTGAGCAATATGTTTTCTTAAAGTGAAAGATATTGTAAGTTAAACAAAATTTATTTCAGTTTTCTACGCCATTTCCTTCTTGAGATATGCATTAAAATTCAAAAGTACACACTTTCCGGTATACAAAACAGTGCTGCCAGCACAACTCGGAAACAACGCAATGTGGGGCAAAACTCTATTAGGATTTTTTTCTTAGCTCGGTCCCAGCTTCCTAAGTTTAGCGTATGGAACCATACTTTTGCAACACCCTGTATATCATGCATTTTTGCTGGAAAATCGTTAGGATTTGAAAAAATTAGGATCTCTTTTCCAATTAATTTTTTGCGTTTGGCGTCCTACAACTTCCCACAGAAGGTGACACGAGGACATTCATTGGTGTATATTGGTGTATATCAAGAAAGTTACAGGGTATAAAGTGGAAGAAGTACTAAAAATCTTATACCCCCCCCCCCCCCCCCTACCACCGATACAACACGTCTTACCCTCCCTTTACTTTATAATTTTTTGCTTGTCTCCACCTCATCTATCAAACCCTTGAGCTAGGTGCACCAATTATGAAACACGCGGTATATTTCAACACTGCTTGAGAACGCGTCAACGTAGAGAGTTGAAATTTTGTACACGGTGTAATCATAAAAGTAATAGTAAATATAACTTTCAAAAATGGGCTAAATTGGGCAACCCCTTCTTGGTGTTGGCATATAAAAATGTAGGTTTATCTACGTATACTGTGAAAACGATTAGTCCTAGACGTTTTTATTGTACTGATGATTTCATCATAAGAATTGGTGATCTAAGACCAGCTTTTTTACTTATTATTGACTACATAATGGGAACGAACACAAAAGGGTACAGTATATTGGGATTTTTTATACATGTAGATGTAGTTTGGATCTTTACCAAGAGATTGGTATACAACATTCGTATACACAAATCGGGTAGTTCTACCTTTCCCGCCTTTAAAGTAGAGTCTGCTAAAAAGGTAGAACTACCCGTCCAGCCGTTTAGCATCAGTCAGGCGCGCGGGTAGAACTACCTTTACCGCACATATAGTGTTAACTCAAAATGATCCTTCAAAGATACGCATTGCAAAATTTATAGAGAATTTCAAAATTACTTGGCTCCGTATAAAAAAGTTTTGGTAGAATTATAATACAAAAAAAAAAAAAACTTTTGGAAATCAAGAAGGAGATTTTCAAAGTAAGGACGATTTTCAGTCAATTAGAAAAGAGGGTTAGACAAAAGTGTTGATGAATAATAAAACATGTATGTAAATATGTATCGAATTAAGTTTTTCTGTTGGAAACAATTTTTTTGGCTTATAATTTTATTATATGAATTATATATTATATTCAATAAAGCTATAAATTGTAGAATATCTGCTTTTTCTGATTTGTAAATTTAACAGCAGAAGAATTCTGTTTTCATAATGTTATATGGAAATATGCACCTACGTATATATGTAGCCATAGCCAGTTAGGTACAGTTTGCATTATAGTTATTGCCGACAAACGGTCTGAGAAATGTGCATTAGTTGAGTGAGTCTCACTCGTCGTTTAGAGGAATAAAGATCCAAGAAATCAAAGCGGCTTGTTTTAATTGTATTTTCCCTCACTACAATAAAATTATAATATATTCAATCGAGGAGTATTTGGGCACTTGGTGGAACATTTTTTTATTTTTTATTTTTAATTAGCAAAACACTTGTATGTAAATATTCCACAGATATATTTATTTAAGTTTTAACAAATTTAAAACTACGTTATAATCTACTAAATACAAAATCCCGACGCGTTTCCCCTTATTGGGGCATTATCAAGGGCTGGCTACTGACTGCAAATTATAAAAATAGGCCTGGTTTAAGTAGCGGACTTCTATCTGAAAAATCTATCTGGTCATTCACTAATACATTGCCATTAGCTAGAGCGAGCTCGTCTAATTTCACAAATTTCATATTTGTCAAGTATAGAACCATTGCTTAAATTATGTAATAGAGTAAGGTTATTGATGTTTGTACTGTGATTTTCTATAGCAAGATGTTTTGAGAGACCCGATTTAGGCTTCATGTGTTTAGCTCCTGCGACATGTTCAGAAAATCTTGTTTTTATTTTTCGTTTTGTTTTGCCAATATAACTATTCCGCGGAGCAGTCGTCACACTTAATTTTGTATATACCTGTTTTTTCTAAATTTGAAACTTTATTTTTTATTTTGTTGTTAACCAAAATTCTCTTTAAATTATTATTGTTAACAAAGGCTGGCTTAATGTTGTATTTCAGTAGAACATTTTTAAGGCTATTAGTTGTACCCTTAATATATGGGACTTTTCGCCATTGAAAATTATTTTTGCAATTGACAACCGGAAAAATTAAATTGAATGCAGCATTTCTATTTTTTTGGTATAAAAGTTTGTAAACTATTTTTTTCGTGTAACCGTTATTTGTAGCAATGTCAATTATCGTCTTTAACTCTTTTTTTAAATTTATTGGACTTCAGGGAACTTGGATAAGTCTATTAAGCATACTATGGAAGGCTGCCATTTTTGTGGACCAAGGATGATTGGAGTTAAAAGGTATCACAGCATCAGAATATGTATCCTTTCTATATATGTCAAAACTTAAGGAATTGTCAGTAATTAAAATGTTAATATCTAAGAAATTTAAGCTATTATTACCAATGTCTACTGTAAACTTTATACAGTCGTCAAGGTTGTTTAAAATGTTATTAACAAAGTTGGTAAGCTGACGCTGCGTACCAGTCCAGATACAAAAAACGTCACCCACGTAACGGAACCAGACAAAGACATGTTTTAATAAATCATTTTTTACTGTGTTAAATAAAATATCTTCCAAATGACACATAAAGAACTCAGCCAAAAAAGGAGACAGAGCTGATCCCATAGCTAAGCCTTTCGACTGTGAATAAAACACACTATTAAACAGAAAATAGTTTTGGTCAATACAAACAGTTAACAAGTTAATTAACTGAGACGACTTATCCGGGTTCGAAACCTTCGTTGTAATTAAGTTAAAAAGGATAGATTTCAGTTTGGTCAACGGTACTGAGGGAAAAAGATTGCACACATCAAAGGAAACTAATTTAGAATTTCTTGGTATCTTAAGATCTTTGATTTTATCAATTAATTCTATAGAATTTTTTAAAGAATATTTTGGCAAAAAGTCAATAACCTTAGGGATTATTGAACTTAATTCTTTAGCAAGCTTCTGTGCAGGAGCATTAAAAGAAGCTGAAACCGGTCTCATTGGGATGCCTTCTTTATGGAGTTTGGGGAGGCCATTTAGAATTGGCGCTGATGGATTACACTGTTTTAGTCTAAATTTATCAAAATTATCGAAAATCAAAGGGCTGTTGTTAATCAACTTATTCACAACATTCTTATATTTCAAGGTTGGATCGGAATTCAATATAGTGACGTTGATGCTATTTATACAATTAATCATTTTCTCTAAATAAACAGATCTATCTAAAATTGCAATCACATTACCTTTGTCCGCTTTCGAAACAATTAAATTATCAATATCAATTTTTATCTTTAAAGAATTAACGGATCTAACCTGATCTATATTTATTCCTATATTATTTTTGAGTGGTTTGATGGCTTTAGCGCACTCCAATTTTCCATCGTATTAATGCGTTGGTAGCGCAGCATCTAAATGAATCGCTAGGTCGATGAGATGTTGTGTTCTATAACCCAAATCTGGAGCAAAGTTCAATCCGTGACTGAGGAGATTGACCTCGTCTGGTATTAAAGTAGTAGACGAGAGGTTAACGACCCTATCAGTGAAGCTCAGGAGAAAGCAAGATCCCTTGCATATCTGCAATATGAGCGGCAGAAAACAAAGTTATTTCATCTAGCCGTACAACACAAAAATTTGCCTATGACTCAGAGCCAGGTCCACTCGGCTTCGAAATTTCATCCTAGGGTCGTTAACCTCTCGTCTACTACTTTAATACCAGACGAGGTCAATCTCCTCAGTCACGGATAGAACTTTGCTCCAGATTTGGGTTATAGAACACAACATCTCATCGACCTAGCGGTTCATTTAGATGCTGCGCTACCAGCGGATGAATACGATGGAAAATTGGAGTGCGCTAAAGCCATCAAACCACTCAAAAATAATATAGGAATAAATTTAGATCAGGTTAGATCCGTTAATTCTTTAAAGATAAAAATTGATATTGATAATTTAATTGTTTCGAAAGCGGACAAAGGTAATGTGATTGCAATTTTAGATAGATCTGTTTATTTAGAGAAAATGATTAATTGTATAAATAGCATCAACGTCACTATATTGAATTCCGATCCAACCTTGAAATATAAGAATGTTGTGAATAAGTTGATTAACAACAGCCCTTTGATTTTCGATAATTTTGATAAATTTAGACTAAAACAGTGTAATCCATCAGCGCCAATTCTAAATGGCCTCCCCAAACTCCATAAAGAAGGCATCCCAATGAGACCGGTTTCAGCTTCTTTTAATGCTCCTGCACAGAAGCTTGCTAAAGAATTAAGTTCAATAATCCCTAAGGTTATTGACTTTTTGCCAAAATATTCTTTAAAAAATTCTATAGAATTAATTGATAAAATCAAAGATCTTAAGATACCAAGAAATTCTAAATTAGTTTCCTTTGATGTGTGCAATCTTTTTCCCTCAGTACCGTTGACCAAACTGAAATCTATCCTTTTTAACTTAATTACAACGAAGGTTTCGAACCCGGATAAGTCGTCTCAGTTAATTAACTTGTTAACTGTTTGTATTGACCAAAACTATTTTCTGTTTAATAGTGTGTTTTATTCACAGTCGAAAGGCTTAGCTATGGGATCAGCTCTGTCTCCTTTTTTGGCTGAGTTCTTTATGTGTCATTTGGAAGATATTTTATTTAACACAGTAAAAAATGATTTATTAAAACATGTCTTTGTCTGGTTCCGTTACGTGGGTGACGTTTTTTGTATCTGGACTGGTACGCAGCGTCAGCTTACCAACTTTGTTAATAACATTTTAAACAACCTTGACGACTGTATAAAGTTTACAGTAGACATTGGTAATAATAGCTTAAATTTCTTAGATATTAACATTTTAATTACTGACAATTCCTTAAGTTTTGACATATATAGAAAGGATACATATTCTGATGCTGTGATACCTTTTAACTCCAATCATCCTTGGTCCACAAAAATGGCAGCCTTCCATAGTATGCTTAATAGACTTATCCAAGTTCCCTGAAGTCCAATAAATTTAAAAAAAGAGTTAAAGACGATAATTGACATTGCTACAAATAACGGTTACACGAAAAAAATAGTTTACAAACTTTTATACCAAAAAAATAGAAATGCTGCATTCAATTTAATTTTTCCGGTTGTCAATTGCAAAAATAATTTTCAATGGCGAAAAGTCCCATATATTAAGGGTACAACTAATAGCCTTAAAAATGTTCTACTGAAATACAACATTAAGCCAGCCTTTGTTAACAATAATAATTTAAAGAGAATTTTGGTTAACAACAAAATAAAAAATAAAGTTTCAAATTTAGAAAAAACAGGTATATACAAAATTAAGTGTGACGACTGCTCCGCGGAATAGTTATATTGGCAAAACAAAACGAAAAATAAAAACAAGATTTTCTGAACATGTCGCAGGAGCTAAACACATGAAGCCTAAATCGGGTCTCTCAAAACATCTTGCTATAGAAAATCACAGTACAAACATCAATAACCTTACTCTATTACATAATTTAAGCAATGGTTCTATACTTGACAAATATGAAATTTGTGAAATTAGACGAGCTCGCTCTAGCTAATGGCAATGTATTAGTGAATGACCAGATAGATTTTTCAGATAGAAGTCCGCTACTTAAACCAGGCCTATTTTTATAATTTGCAGTCAGTAGCCAGCCCTTAATAATGCCCCAATAAGGCGAAACGCGTCGGGATTTAGTATTTAGTAGATTATAACGTAGTTTTAAATTTGTTAAAACTTAAATAAATATATCTGTGGAATATTTACATACAAGTGTTTTGCTAATAAAAAATAAAAAATAATAAAATTATTCTGATTTGTCTTATTTCTATGTTTCTCAAAAAGCGGTTTCCATAGAATAGATTTCCTGATTTGAATTAATTCTGAGTTTATAATACAGCTGTTGTATACGCAGTATGAATTAATCGCGTTATATGAAACTTGACTGTAGTATAAATGCTCCCAAGTTGCGCCATAAAGATGTTGAATATGACAAGGAGGCGTTCTAGTACATGAATTACAAAAATTTAGGGAACAAATTAAAGACACTTGCTTAATAATTGTAAAATAAGTGAGGTCACTGATGCAAAAGCAATTTTTAATAATATTTTGGGAATGAAAGTACATGCGATCAAATTTGTTCCAAAAATGGTTATTGAATGTTTAACAAAAATCTAATCTAAATAGCATTTAAATAAATATGCTCATACATGTTTTATATTTTATTATTGCACTAATCTACATCTATGTAACGATCGAAGTATACACCGTAAACTTGAACGCAACTCTTAGTAATAAATGAAATATTATGAAAATATGTTGAGTAAGTAAGCTTTAGTTAGGAAGTAAGATTCAGGGTCCTGCAAAATTGAGCAGATAGAGGATTGGATCTATAAAGGAGTACGTATTTTATCAAATTTCTGACTATCATGATGAGAATGTGAGTTTCATAAAACTTTCTGATAATCATATGAAAGTGTGAAAGTCACATATTAAGGTGGACTTAAATGTTGGTTTTGTTGAGCACACAGTGTGCTTAGCTACTGGACTAAATGCAAGCAAGTAAACTCATTACTCAACATTGTTTTAGAATTGTTTAATTTGCCTCTAGAGAGCTCACAAAATACTTACATATGTGTAAATTTGATTAGAATATAAGTTCTTGCGCGGTTTAAGCTCCTGAAATTCAAGCATAGACAAGAAATATACAGATATCGACGGTCGTACTAAGAAAGTAATGTATGGAAGAGCTCATAGCAAACCTCAAATCTCGGCTAAAAATAACATGGGTACGAACCAAACATTTTTTTCAATATAGGCAAAAATCCATTTTGAAATCGACCATATTTCTTCTGTGCACTATTGGTGGCTGTAGACGGTCCGAACAAAATCTGTTCGCTGTCTTGCGGTTTAATTTGTTTGCGTGAGGCGGTGAGTGGGTGGGTGGAGGAAAACATTAAAGCAAGATATACATCTTTTAACACTTGGATAAGAATACATAATTACAAATTTTACCGAAATTTATTGGCATATGTATAAATCACACATTTAGGGAAATAACGTCTGAGCCTATCACTAATCACCACAACCAAATTAGCTTTTGCATTTTTTGGTTTCCGTATTTAAGAAAATTGCAAACTTTATCAAAAAACTGACTCGAAAGATATAGTTACCACATCAGAAATTATTTAAATATGATAAAGTATTTATTGAGGTAAAAGTTTCATTGAAAGTGCATTAAAATTGCAAGTAGGGGAAATGTACTGCATACCAGTAGGAAGATTAGTAGAAAGTTAATGCAAATCGACGATAAAATGCGAGTGCACAAGTCAAACACTATTCGAATTCATGTCTATGCCCCCGACATTTTGATACTTTAAATAACTCAAAATAGATCTATTTAGTTTAATCGCCGAGTCAAGAATCGAGTTGACTTATTTAAATATATAACATATTCTGAGGTTATGTCTGTTCATTAGGTTGACCAAACAAATGAATTCGGTTAGGTTTCCTTCTCTTGAGTTTGATTGAAAAAATGAAAAATTCTGAAAAACTGATCTTTCTTACAGGTTTATTTCTGTAAAAAAACGAAATTTTTAGGATCATATTCATAAAGTCATCATAAATTGTGGCTGTATTAAATCTTGTTTTTTTTTCGCCTTATAGCTTAGTACAGTGTAATTCATTTCGCCAGAAATTTATAATTTGTTAGTGAATTGAACTGCATTTATAATTGTCAATAGTTATATGACTGCTTTATGAATATGGCATAGTCCTAGGATATTTTGAATTGCGCGGACAAAAATGATTTGATTTTAGGTTGACTAATGTATGAGGGTAGGAAAAAGAGAAATACAAATCAGCAAAATGTCAAGTATTATAAGTTGTCGAATAAGTACACGAATTACAAAAGTTAGGTTCGTGGTCGTCTTCGTCTAACTCTTATAATACCTTGTTGTGCATGGTGATATTTTAAATCAATTTTTAAGTCATGTTTGGTGCCGATCCGAAAACAAGAATTATTCGAGTATGAGATCGTTAAAGTACTGCACAAGTTTTCTGAAATTCAAATTATGTTTTAAACAGCGCTTTTTAGCTGTATTCCAACTGATCCCATATGACATGAATTTTTCCGATTTTCCATGTTTTCCAAAGACTTTTCCTATTACTATGAATTTTTTTAAAAATTTACATGAATTTTCCTAGATTTTTCATGCAAGTTTTCCTGATTGTTGAAGAGCAAGTATTGATGCCGCAGTTGAATGGAAAAAAAAATGATTCTGCATAGCTTATAAAGATTTTTTGTCGGAAAATTTTTCGGAAAAGTCGGAAAATGTTTCAGAAAAATTGGAAAATTCTGCACTTTTCCTGAAACAGATTTATCACTAATCATATCGATGAAAATTTGTGCGATGATTTTTCCGCTTTTCCGGGTTTCCACAACAGCAACTTTATGCAAATCATTTCGCTCTACAACTTTGTCTTAGTTTGCAAAAACGCTCAACCGCTTCCTTGGTCTGAAAAGCTCCGGAAAAGCGTTTTACATGAATTTTCCTCGATTTTTTCTGCAAGTTTTCACCATTTTCCGAGAGAAAGTAATGATGCCAGTTGATAGAGAACTTGATCCTGCATAATTAACAAAACTTTTTTACCGGAAAATTTTCCGGAAAAGTCGGAAAATTCCGGAAAATTTTTTCGGAAAAATCGAAAAAACTCTGCATTTTTGTTGAAACGGATTTATCACTGATCAAAGTTTCACCAAATTTTCAAATGATTTTTCCCGATTTTCCGGTATTCAATTGTCACGCGACATGAACCTGTGTGGCAATTTTCAGTTCGCTGTGATGACGAAAAGTGGGTCTACGAGAGTGTCGAAAATAGTACAAAAGAAATATATAAATAAATAGACAGACAAATTCGTGTACGAGTTAAGGGCACTATACACCATCCGTTTTGCCGTGGTTTTAAAACCCACGTTTTAGTCGAGAAAAGAACCTAAAGCGTGGTCAAGAAAAAGCCCCGCACACAATCCAACTTCACCACGCCTTGCCGTCATCTTGTAGTTTCCATTTACAGCAACAACATGTGACCAAACATTGTGATTATTTCATGAAAACCGGTTTTCACAGAAGCGCGGGAACATTTTATGAGAGTAAAACGTGAAAACTCCGCCACTTCTCATTTATTTACGAAAACGAAATATTTTCCATTCTGTTTCGTTGCATGCAATTTGCGCTTTCACATTTTTTATTTTTATTCATAAAAGTTTTAAAGAGAGTTTGATTTATTTTTTTTTTATTTTTTTTTCTTTCTTTCTTGCTTTTCTTGCCATGTACATTTAAATGTAAAACACTCAGAAATCTCGTCTACTTCTTAGCTTATTATTAAGTTAACTTTGATTATGAACGAGCAAAACAGTAAAACCACGGCAAAACGGATGGTGTATGGCCTTGCCCACGTATTACCCACGTTTTGAGAAAGATATTTCTGGCATGATCAGAATTCTGGTTTTAGTAGATATCCGAACCTCAAACGTGGTGTTCGCCATACACCAACCGTTTTGCTGTGGTTTTACAGTAAAACCACGACAAAACTGCTGATGTATGGCCTCCTTTAAAGGGAATGGCCTCAAAAAGGATGTGTGCATGCAGAAATTATTTTTAATATTTCATCAGAATATTCACCATAGATTTAGCGATAATATAAGGCATCGAACAGTGCAGCGATGCTCGAGTGAGTTGATGTGACAAGTTATTGGTAAATCACCAATGAACTTGAAAGCTCTCTTCTGGAAACCTGAAGCTGTTCGACCAGCCCAAGCCCACATTTGGGAATTTTATTACATTCTAAAGTAGCCCAAACACTTATC
Source organism: Dioctria linearis (assembly GCA_963930735.1). Classification (NCBI taxonomy): domain Eukaryota; kingdom Metazoa; phylum Arthropoda; class Insecta; order Diptera; family Asilidae; genus Dioctria; species Dioctria linearis. The sequence continues at coordinate 33,828,294 of OZ005742.1, read as the reverse complement.
AATTTATTGCTCAACATAACCTCAACTTGAAGTTGAGGCGATTAGTTGATATCTGTGTGGGCCTGTTGAACCCTCAATTTTCCGTTGAGAGTGAAGTTGAGCTGTTGGTGGGTGTCGGAGATCAACTTGCGGTTGGCGTAAACGAATTGATGCGTGTGTGGATATGTTGCTCAACTGTTGGTATGATTTTATTATATTCGATGCTTTTGAAGGATAAGTTAACCATTGAGCGTTGAAATTATGAAAGCTTTGTAAGAGTTTTGTGTAACTTAATACTAGGCTACATATATATATATATATATATATCTTTATATTTATTTGTAATTCATTTAGATGGTTTCAATAAAGGAAATTCTGAGAAGAAACTAAACTGAAAAATCCGAAACGCTCTCTGATTATTTTCAGCAAAACTATGCCATGGCTCTAGGGTTTCCAATCCGGATATCCGGATATCAAATTATCCGGATTATCCGACCCATTTTGACTATTCGGTAATCCGGATATTTTTCCTTAATTATCCGATAATCCGGATATTTTTAACATTTTTTTTTCAGGAAAATACTGTTTTCTTTCTAACTGTTCAGGTATTTTCAACAGATTATACAATTACTTTCTCAAGTGGCAGTTTTATTTATTAAAGTTTCTTTGAATAAACAAATAAGTTGTCTTGGATGTTTTTTATCCAAATTTTAAATAAAGCAAGTAAGAAAGCTAGAATTGGTCCAAGAGTAATTCTTATGATACCCTAGATGAATGCCCTTATGACCCGGTTTAGAGGGGTCAATAAGCTGCCTCTGCCCCACGAAAACTTCTTGGTAATATGATGGTTGGGGGCAGGAATCACCCAACCTACAGATTTCGTGTGGCAGAGACAGCATACTGAGACTGACCTGTCTAAACTGGGTCTATGTAATTTCGTATGGTCACCCATCTGTGTAAGTTTGATTTTCTAACGGTTCGTCGGAGAGTAAAAATTATTATAACTAGTTTCATAGCATTTCATATTATGAAGAACTTTTGAGTACACAAAAAACGTCTAGGACTAATTGTTTTCACAGAATACCTACGTAAAAGATCAAAATTTTTATATGACCCAATTTAGCTCATTTATGAAATTATTTTTACTATTTTTAAGAAAACGTCACGTAGAAAATTTCAGCTCTCTACGCTGATGCTCTCTAAAGCAATGTCCAAATATGTAGTGAAAAACGAAAGTTTTGTATGGTAACTCCTTGAAGGAGTTACCCGATTTGTCCCATTTTCGAACTTGAATTCAATTTTTTTAAAAAAAAAAGCTCATGTGCAAAATTTCAGTTCTCTAAGTACATATGGGTTCTCGAGTTATCGTGCGGACACACAGACAGATAGATAGACGGACAGACGGACATGCAAAAATCAAAGTAACTCTTAATATTATGTGTGGGTGTTCATTCCATTTTGCTCTACCATAATTATTTCCATGCGTTACAAACGGAAGGACAAACTTACCCAATAGATTTCATCTAGGGTATAACAAAACCTAATAAGCACTGAAATTACATGATAACAGTGTGGTTAAAAGTTAAATATATTTATATATAAGATATTGAGTTAATCGCCCAAAAAGGTAGTATATACATTGATTATGGAGTAAATAGATGTCGCCAAATTCCGGTGTAGGAGTTTTCTGTTATCCGTATGGCGTTATCCATATATGACGTGATTATCTATATAAAATCGACGATGGCTCGACTTGTTGACGTAACCAACGAGTAATCCAGCAGTCAACGGTGCGACATTAAATTGTTAACCATTTAAGGGCAATCAAGCTAACAAGAATTGTTAGATGTCCTATTACCACTAGATACTGAAGCAAAGTAATTAAATAAAAATTCAGCGACACTTTTGACCGCTTTATGTGCTTATAAATTTCTATTTGAAAGCTTAGACGAGTTTAGAACGAACTTAGGTTAAAATTTATCGAAACAGAACAAAAACGAATGGATGAATGTCGAGATAAAATGCTCATGAAAGTAAATCTTCTTAAAGCAGGCAATATACCACATTCCATAAATATTTTGATTATAATTCAAAAGGTGCTCCCATTACATTGCCAGTCTGCAGGGATAACTGCAAGTGGCAATTTCTTCTGTTGATGAGCAGAGAAACGCGAAAAAACATATTATTCAATGCATTTCTTACAATAAAGCCAGCATTTACAGTTTCAATGAATTACAATTTTCAAATTTTCAATGCAATAACTTTTTAAATTATTCTTTTTTAAAAACAATATAAATTTAAATCATATAATGGTTTTTTACTATTTATTAATAATTAATGTACATAATTAAAATATTTGAATAGAAAAAATTATAAAACACCATGAAATATTGGATTCAAGCTATTTATTTATTTTGTTTTTTGTTATCCGGATATCCGGATTATCCGGATATTTTGAGTTTTCAGTATTCTAATCGTACATTAGATTTTTGAAAAATGTTATTACGAATGAATGATCATTGATTTTGCTTGTCTGCCTAGGGTATAACACACATCTCGCAATCGCAGTCGCATTCGCTATTACGTCGATGTACGTTAGATTTTAGTAAAAGTTTGTGAGACTGAACGCATTTTCTATAATTATTTCAGTGTTATCAAAATTAGTTTTAAAATTTTAAATTGTTTTCTGTTTTGGTTAGTTTTCAAAAATTTCTTTCATTGTTTTTGACTGATAAGATTGAAAGTTAATTGAGCAATGCCGAAAATCACGAATAAAATACGACTTGTTCGTCAATATACAAGAAAAAAGTGATATTCTTAAGAAGTTATCTGCTTACGCATCTATCAAGAAAATTTCCCAAGAGTATTGTGCCAACAAATCAACTGTGTACAGGATCAAGCAAGTGGACATAAAACATAAAACTTTCTGCATTCCTCGAATGAAAAAGACTCTGCATAAATGGTTTTTGAAGAAAAGAGCAGTTCACATTCCAATTTCGAGTAATATTTTGTGTGAAAAAGGCAAAATATCTGCAAAACAAAATTAAAAAATGTTGAAATCATCGTGCTCATTTTCTGTCAAATGTATTAACATATTCATTTCAGAATATCTACCACGTTTTAGCTCAACTTCTTTTTTCTTTCTTTAATTAATCGTGATGCCATCTTTATTAAAATTGAACAGCAACTGATTTGAGGTCTATGTTGAGGTGAAATTGAGAAGTGTGTGGGGATATTGTCAAGTTGATCAACCGTTTTGCCAACGTCATGTTGAGGAACAGATTGATAAGTGTGTGTGCCGCTTAAGTCTAATGTAGTAATTGTAGAGGCGCGTTAGGGCTGAAATATTTCTTAAACCTCTTTATAAATCCAAGACATTTTGATACTTCTTTGGCAACAGAGTAGTATGGCAACACCAAGAAGGGGTTGTCTGATTTGCCAATTTTTTACTCTATGTTTGCAATTTTTATCAGAACGCCGTGTACAAAATTTGAACTCTCCACGTGGACGCATTCTCAAACAGTGTCCAAATACATACCGAACATCAAAAGTTTTGTATGGCAATACCAAGATAGGGTTGTGCGGTTGAGGTTTTAGGTGATAAATTGAGCCGTGATTTAACAGCGTTCTGAATTACCATGAGGGGAGCCGACGATGGAATACTTGTCCGGGTGAGATGTTCTAGTGTTCTAGTATATTGGCTCTATAACAAGCTGCGTCAAGGATTCGCGTTGGAGACTCACAGAAGAGTTCAACGAATCGGCACACAGGACTTGTGGTAGAAGAATGTTTGAGCCACTGTATGTCATGGACATTAAAGCCGCCTGCCATGAAAATTTTGGAAGAGGAGGAGATAGGAAGCAAATGACCAGTATTGTTGGACTCTGAAAGTGTATCCTTCTTTGTTTTCCTCTAGGTATTGTAAATTTAAATTTATTTTCGACTAAAGGAAACCTCCTTATTGTCATTGAATTTAAGATGGTCTGTATTTTGATCGCTTTTCAGCAACATACTTTTACCACGAAAAGCCGTAGTATCCTATTATAATTTCTATGACAAGAATTATTCTAATTCTTTTGTGGAAATATTTAGTGAAGATTCCGTTTCAATTAAGTTCGCTAGCTAGTGACGAATGCAAAAAAATAAATGGGGATGAATAGCAGATTTCAGTTTGAAACACAAATCGCATGCACGGAGACTAAGGCGGCGCATTATGCTAACCTGCCAAGTAGAACGTATAAAATTCGAAAGGAATAAGAAACTAGGTAAGAGGAAAGTGCATTACCGTGTTGAGCTAGGAACTGAACCCACAAACCCTATATAAAAACTGTTCTAGTGAGGCCATAAAATAGTGAAAAACTATTACTGTGCCGCAGGATTGGGTCTCAAAATTCTTTAAGTATATGATTGTTTTCACATTTACTTACTGATAATTATAATCCATAATCCACATACACACCAAAGTATTTATTATATATAAAAAAACAGCTGAGAATTTCGACGGTAGACACAATTAGAACAGTTTAATCTATAATATTCAGTGCCATATACTACTCTCTCGGATCAGACTAAGCCAACTAAACCAGAACGAGTTTAAAGAAACAAAACTGGTTAAATGTAAGACTAATTGAAAATTCTAATTTAATTTCTGATATCACAATTTTCAACAATAAAAGCTTAATTTCGAGATATAATGTAGATGGTACCAACCTCCTTATATCCTATATCAAAACGATACAAAATTTACTTTCCACAATTTTTCATCTCCCATCATCATCATCGGTTGCAGAATGGGAAAATGGAAAAATGAAAAAGAAAAACTAACTTTTCTGGATTAAATCTAAAATTCATAATTTTTATGAAACCTAAGGGAAATATGGTTGAAGTGAGGGTTTAGTGAACTGTGAAAGGAACTAAATCAAAAATGCACTACTCTTGTGTAATGTAATAACATCCTACACAGCGTCTCCTTCATAGCTCCTACATAACGTAGTGAATGGACTTGTGATAGGGAAGGGGCAAAAGGGAATACAAAGCCCCGAAACGCGCGATATTAATTTTGTGCAACTGAAGTAAGTTGCATAGCAACAACACAAAGGATTTCACTATGCTAAATAGAGCATCTTCAAGTAAACACACTTGTGTAGTGTTGTAAATCATCTTTAGTGGAACGCGGAAAATTTATCAGAATTTTCGGTGTTGTACAGGAAAGTGGAGAACGTTGCACTCTATAAAGTTAGTGGGAAGTATAATAAATTCTCATGAGAATTCCTGAGGCACATTTCTTTATAATATCACCGTAGCGAAACCGATATCTGAAAGGAACCTGTTTCTGTGAAATTTATTCATTCAGTTCATTCCATTTTATTTGAATGAAAACAATATTACTTTCCTGAAATCCATGTGCATGAGTCTTTAATAATGTTGTGATAATTTTTGAATAATGCTCCAAATTTTATAATTTCAGTACACTATCAACAACATATTTTGCGCGGGCGTGAAAGCTTTTGACGATCCAGAAATTAGCATTTTACAATAAATCCGCTTATTCCGGCACAACCAACGATTTTATGTGTTTTTTGCAAGTATATAATAAAGTAAATTCAAATGAAAATAATTAATAAAAGTTAACTCACAAACCAAAACAAATACATACCTTTAAACATCGATATGGAATCCGTTATCGGGAGTAGAGACATATTCCGTGTTAGTACATTTACACATACCTCAAAAAGGACATTAAAACACTGGAAAACACACGTGAAAATCATTTTCCCCGCACTCGAATAATGTCGGGAATATGATTTGTTACTCTATCTATCTCCGGGACACAAATCACTCAATTGATAGAATAAATTTGATTATTAATTACTTAAAGAAATTTCTGATATTTTAATTAACCCCATCGGTAGGAAGGAAAAAAAGAGTGGAAGTTAGAAATAAATATGTTGAGAAAACCATGGTGGATTTGAAATTCACACGGAATAAGTACTGCACGAAAGTGCAATTTATAGAAGAAAATTCAATTTGTATTATGCACTTATTATTCAATGAATTTTCAATCAAAATAATGGTAATGCGCCAGAAAAATTAGATTTACGCTAGTGAACAAATTATATAATTGAGAAAATCATAGATATGAATTTGATACTTTTTTTAGTTATTTTTCATATTTTTCGAAATTAAGAGCCATTTTTTCCAAACGTAGCCTTCACAATTTTGGTGAGTCAAAAGCCGTTGCCTTAGATACTTCAAAGACCTCTGATAGAGTCTGGGATCCTGCCTTTTATCCAAACTTAAAACGGCAGGTCTCTCCCTTGCTCTTCTAATTACGGATTGAAAATGTTTTAACTGATCGTCTAATATGGATTAAATTAGATGGCGTTACATCTGAACTTGAATGCCCGTGTGTTCCAGAGCTCTATTATGTCTCCGTCTCTCTTCTCAATTTTCATTAATGATCTGCTTTCCCTTAATTTCACTCACATCCATAGTTTTGACGATGACAGTATCCTTGATTACGGTTACTCCTTTGACACTCTTGTGGACTCCAGAGGGAGTTCCGCATATGATAAACGAGATCTAATGATTAGATTTTTAAATAATGACCTTGAAAATATCCTCGCTTGGAGTAAAGGAATCGCGTCTAAGATTCAAAGCTGTCTCATCTCTTTATAACATGTTGGTAGTTTTTCCACTCCCATTGCTTTTGAAGGAGCACTGATTTCCAATAAACCGTCTTTATGCACTCTTGACATTAATATCTCCAGTGAGTTAAGCTGGAGAGATCATATCGTTTCTGTTGCCAAAGAATCATCGAAATGTCCTGAATTTCTGAAAATGTATAAAAACTATTTTAGACCATCTAATTTGGCGCTCCTCTACAAGAATACAATCTCCATATCTGGGCCGGGCTGGTCGCACAGGCCTAACTTCATTAGATGTTGTCCAAAAGAGACCGTTCAAGCTCATTGGCGATTTGGCTATAAGTTCTCATATCGTCTCACTCGAGAACCACTGCAATGTTGCATTTATTTCAATCATTTATGGGTACATGCATTATCAATGATCTGGTGAAATATTTAGTTTAATCCTTTGTAGGTTAATCCCTGCATGCCATACTACAGCTATAAACTGCGCACGTCCTTTTGCCCTTTCGGCTATACAGTAATAGTCCGTGTTACTAACAGTCTACTATCTTCTGTTATTCCTCCGGAATACAATCTGCGAAAGTTTAAGAGTGACAAGAGGCCATTCACTTCATGCTCTTTCTAAAATTCTCGTTTTGGTTACCGTTGTTGCCATAACGAAGACAACGTAAGCTTTAAAATAAAAATTTTTCCCTTAGTTGAGACCCTGATCTTTGTATAGCTCAATTGTATTCTCACTAATGGAATAGTTATGAGGTAGTCTTCACGAATTTAATGTTCTTGATTAGACTCACACTTTTTCTCTTCACAGCGCTAGTTACAGCTAAACAAATGAATTTACTCAAGAATTTTTTAATGTTCTCTTTATTTATGCGTTTGTTAATAATAGATAGTACTATAATGGAGCTTAAAATTACAGTCATAATTATGTCTGCGATAAAAACTGTCTTATATCATGAGTATGGAAAATGTCCTATAGAAATCCTAGGAAATATGCTTTCACAAGAGTTTTGGAATAGAAATTTCGTACTTTAAAAGGCAGAAAATCAAATAGAAAATTTTTATTTTTGATGTCAACCTTTCAGGGCTTGAAAAGAGATCTTACTTCTCAGGAAAAGATAATTACATTTAATTACTTTTAAGACTGTTAAAGATCAATTTTCATATAGTCAAACAATTATCACCATCGTGCTAGTCACAGTATACTAATTAATTATTCTATACTGCATAGTCATAACTGCAGTAATCTGTCTGCTTTATTTTAAGTGCTATTAAATCTTCCTTTGTTATCAGTTTAAGTTTTTGCTTCAGACGGTAAGAGACTTTATTCGGTATCAAAACTTATACGCTTGGCTTCGAGAGTCAGTTTTAAATGAAAATAAAATTGTTTTAAGCTCAGAGAGTTATACTGTTTTTTTCTGAAGATATAAATCCTTAAATCTTCAGATCCTAAACAGAAACTTAATAAATTAAAAGTGGTCCTTCGAGCCGGATAATGATCGGGATTAATGATTTAAATAAAATCCAAAACTGTAACGCGTGCGTTCGCATAATACACGCGTTTCGACTACAGTTAGCACATAGATGTAATAGACCAAATTAAAGAGGAGAGTCGACAATGTAGAGTTTTTATAAAATGTTATGTCAACCATGTTCATGTAAGAAAAAAGGTAAAATGGATAAAAAACCCGAAATTTTTAGTTTACATCACCATAACTACTCAGAGTAGAACAGTACGGTGCTGATTGAGCAGTCATTGTAAAGGTCGCATACAATGGGCTCTTGACAGTGAAGATAGTGACCGTACATCCTGCACTTTTTAAGATACTCAGTAATTTTTGGAAAACTAGCATATTTTCTTAATCACCCAATAACTTCTATATGGTTTATATGCCCCCCTCCGCTTCCATACAATTGTTTGTTTGTTTCGTGAGTTCTACTACCGCCTGCTCAATGGACCACCAAAATGGACACACCCTGTGATTTAAAGTTATTTTTTGGTGCTTTAAAACGCGCTAATTATATTTAAGGCTTAAGAGTATTTTGATCAGAATAGGTAGGTAGGCGCATTAAATTGTAAAGTAAAATATGGTTTGTTTGGAAGCCAATCTAATATAGATTGCCAAGTCAAGCAGACCAGCTCCCAGACAAATCGTCAGAAGCCGAATCATTCCGATTGTAAATTTTCACAAGCTTCACCAAATGTTAAACCTCAATAAAGAATATACATATTTTGTTTCGGCTTTCCAATTCCAAAAGCCTTCTTTAGTCTTGATTCCTTTCTCAGCTTTCTCAGCCTTAGGAGCTGGCCAGAAGCCGAATCTAGTTATCAAGTACTGTCTGTCCAGACGTCCTTCTACAAGCAATCTATGGTTCCCTAAGGACTGTCTATGTATATGCCCATACTTAAGAATCGTCCTACATCAAGCGATTTCTGGAACCCTAAGGACTGACTGGGTGCCAGCCGGCCCTTACTGTCTTTTCTAACACGGGTTCTATGTTCCCCAGGATAGCGCTTTTAGAATCCAGACGTCCTGGATTGCCTTTTACCGAAGAGAGTTCCTGAGGCTCTAGAACTGTATGGCGAGAAGCCACTCCCCAAGGGATATACTATCACCCCGAGTCCTCAGTTTTGTAGAGGTGGTGGACCAAAAGCTGCGTAAGTGGACTGAAGACATATCTATCACTTTTTGAAGACATTTACAGTCAGAACAGAGCAAGTGGAATAAAGAACCCATTGGCATCTCTCAAGTCCATAGACTTACCTAATTTTGAAGTTTCGGTGTTAAAGTTGTTTTGACGTTTCCATAGTGATAGAACTAGGCGAATTGAAATGTTAGCTGTGGTTTTTTCTTCCATAAATGGATCTGTTTCATTCGCCACCAGTAATTTTCACATTAACTATTTTTGATAGAGCTATGATCTAAAATATTTTTGATAAAGTACGAATTTTCAATTATATTGCGTTGAAATATGCATGTAGTTATCAGCGTAATATTTTTTATCAGAAACATTTGTCTGTATAAACAGGTTCTAGATTCGACATATTACACTTAATGTACCTAATGTGTTTCAAGATTCCCACTTCATAAATTCATAAAAATAAGTAAAAGCAAAATTATCTGCTGATCCTGGTCAGGAGTTATATATTTACTATTGCTAGCGAAGATTGATATCTTAACTGATTTATTCGCTATACAACCTACACTTAAAAGTCGCGCCAAATAGGACTATACAGAGACATAATGATGAATTGAAAATTTAGATTATTTTGATAAACTTACTATCATAAAATGGCAAACATATCTGATTTCTTCCAATGATTGTTGTTTTTCTTAAAGTTATTATTATTCAACATTTTGTTTTAGCGTCGATGATTTTATGATACTCATTTATATTTTTCCGGTAAGCCTAGAGCTTCAGAAATCGAATTATTTTAAACCTGGTGTCCTATAAAAGGAACATGTTTCACATAATTTTCGAAAGAAAGCAACAATAACAAATTTTCCCTTATAAAATTCGAGCCTTGAATACTAATCGCGTTACGTATTTCATTAGCGCATCCATTTGCGCTGAAGTCAGGTGAAATTGTCCAACGATTTCAGCAGTAATTAACAGGGCAAAATGTAGTTAACAAGACTCGTTAAAAGTGCAATTATGCAAAAATCCACCCATTTATAATATGATCCAGTGAGCTTCAAATGAGCGCTGACAGAACACCCTACTCTCGCATAAATGTATGTATATATTATATATATATTCACACACACCCACACACCCACACCTACTATATGGGACTATAAGTAATCTCTTAATCCTTGGAGTAGATGCCGCAGACAGAAAATGGTGTCTAGTATGCTCACAAAACATGCTTGTCTCATGTCAGAAGATCTGAAGAGGATTTAATTTTAAACGAGGAGCTTTTTATCCATTCCGTAGGTGGAAAGAAGAAGGAAGGAGGCTGGTTTCGTGTGCGCCCTAATCACTTAATGCCGCGTGATGAATTGCGTTTTTATGTAAGCCGGAAATATTTAAAATCACCACTTACGGAAAGGATTGGATGGAATCAATTTTATAATAGATGACTGAAAATGGAATACTGGGTTACCTGACAACCCGACCGACCTTGATGTGAAAGTCAATTAATTTTAAGGTCTTTATATTAGGTATGCATTAGGTGACATAGAGTTTATCGAAATAAGAGATTTTAATCAACTTGTTAATGTTAGTGATGATTATAGACCTAAAAAGTTTTTGTTTTTTCTTGTATTTTTTTTAAAAGGATATGCTATTGATGTTTGTTATTAGAATAAGTAGCCGTTAAACAATCTTGCCATAAAAATACTTGCTCCCAAAATTCCTTTATACCTCGGGAGATATATGGCGACATCTATGGTTCAGCATTCCATCTTGTTTCGTGCGACAGCCTTAAGTTCACCATATGACTTTTCAGTTGGAGATTCTCTGATTAAACTATTCTCCTATTCTAGTCTACAGCTTGCTTTGTAATGATTAAGTTATCAGGTGAATGTGTGTGATCAAAAAAGCTCATCTGTATTTATATTTTTGAAATCAACGTCGATTTCGTAACTACCAAAGTTCATTGGATTCTGTGTAGCTGGTTGGCGTCATATAAGTTTTCAGGTCCCTCTACCATATTCAATTTTTATTTTTGATATTAATTGTAATCTCGGAGTTTTACTTTTACTAAAATTTGACAGAAGTTTTTTATTTGAGGTATCAGAGAAATGCACTTTTTGACGACGATTGTTCTACCAATCTAATTGGAGCTTCTTCGTTTTCTGCCATAATTTATTTTCTATGCAAATGGTAAATAGTAATCTAATAATATCAGCCTAATTTAAATTGGTAAGACAATCAGTGTAAATATGATGCCATGCTCTGAAAAATATGAGCCGTAAAAGTATACATTTTTGAACGATGATTTTCAGGAGTTAAATTAAAGCCTTCGGTTAGTTTACCATGAAATCAACGATTCGAGTTGGGGTATGTATGTATGTATGTATGTTTCTGTATTTCTGCTTTGAATAAGTGTGAGCTCCTTACTAAAGTCTTCTGATATATAAAGAAGCGTAATTTTTATAACCCAACTTCTAATATTTTCCTTGTTTTACCTATTGCTCGTTTCAGGACCAGTTTCTATCCCTAGTAAGGAATGTACGTAAGCCGCTCTCGGTAGCTTTTACTGTATTTTAAGCTTGCTTCCCACGGCGCGTAGTTTCACGAGATAACCCATTTAGTGCGCACTAGCTTGCGCCACTATGCTTCCCAGAGCGCGTGTTGGCTGATTTGCGGCATGGTGCCTACTTTTTGCTAAATATCCATTCCAAAATACCTCGCGAAGAAATTATCGCTGTTTCTGCAGCCGCATTTGTATGAAAATTGACACGAGCCACCTCGCAGAGGCTTGCGCCACGCCTTTGAAGTTACGGACTCGAAATGGATGGGACGCGCCATTACAGGTAAGCTCGCGCCCCCCTGGAGCCAGGCCATTTCAACGGCGCGATGGCTGGTGCTCACGTGGCGCGGCGCGGGATATCACAGGCCTTGGAAAGCCAGCTTTCGATCCTCCATTTCCAGATCTGTATGGATGCTGCAGCTTTTGAATTGGCCTACAATTTAAATACGGTTGTAATTTCAGCCATTCCACACGAAATCGATCACCTTGGAACCCGACCATCACCTGAAAATTTGACAGTTTGTAGGGCATTCCAAAATAGCTCACCCATACTTGGTTTTCGCCCCCCCCCCTCCGCCCTTAATGCTTCTTCATAATAGTTTGTTGGCATCTTAATCATTGTATTGAATTCGACAGTGGTGGAAACGTTGAGATTAGGCATGTAGTCATTTTTAAAGAAAGGTTACTGTTATGATAGATTACTGATAAACTCAAAAGGCGACAGAATCATTTATGCAACGATCACAAGACTTCATAAATAGAATCTATTTCGCTTAACTTCTACAAATAAATATCCATTCTTCAAGAAATTGAAATAACCTCTACGAATGCCCAGCAGCATTGACAAGTGCAGTATAAGTAAATTGAGAGATTTCAGCAAACATCAAATAGCAAATAGCATGGGGTACATAATCCCTCAAGAATATTTTATTTCTAATGCAATGGCAAAGTTCAAACTATGAAGCAATCCAAAGCAATATCTCCTTTACTGGTTCGGAATCGATAACCTTATCTTCTAAAAGAAAACCTGAATCGACGAAATGATTTCTAATTAATTTTATTAAGTGCGGGGTATCAGCAAAAAAGAAAATCTTGTCAAACTCATTGTCTGAACATTGGATGAATGGTTGTTTCTCACTAATATCTAATATATCTAATTCCCTCCATAAGGCCACATTAGTTGGTCCCATGTCGGAAACTATCACAACCACGGAGAAAGATATTTCCCGAAGTGATTCCAGAATACTTTTCAAAACACTGTAAGACATAGGTGTGTCGAAATTATAATAAATTACTTGCTTCCAGTTTGTGAATAGACCTCGTACCATAGCTACTTGCGCATAGTTGCTCGGCTGTAAAACCTGGTCAATTGACTTGTCATATTCATAGCAAGATTTACCTTTCATCTCATCGAATGAAAGCACATATATCTTGTCTATTTCATTGTAATTAGCTTGTGCTAATAGATTTATAACGTTAGTCGATATTCCTGGCTTTAGAACTAATTTTCCTGCCCACCTCCCCAAGGTGGACCTGCCAGGCAGACGATAGCTTCGCTTCTTTAACCGATAACGTATGCAAGTTCGAACGAATTAAAGGATCACCTTCAACTGTTACAAAATAAAGGGATGCGGGTGATTCTGAGATACAATATATATACTCCGATTCGAGTTATGCTGGAGACTTTACAATGGATGGATGTTAAACAACGTCTTACGAAGTAATGAAGCATAATATACTACCTGCATATCTGCGAGAAAATCTTGTAACTGTTGCAGAATCGCAACCATATAACTTGCGTCACAATCAGAACTTTAGACTCGCCAGATGGAATAGATGCAGCACTCACTCAAAATTCCTTGATGTACAAGGGATTATAATTTTATAATAACTTACCATCAGAATTAAAATTGGAAACAAGAATTCGAGTTTCTAATCATAAATTAATAAAATTCATTCGCATAAACGTTAATTAAAATAAGTAGAGAGAAGTCAAATGAATTATAATTATTATTATTATTAAGTTTACAAATGTATAGAAAAGCTTTTTTTAAAACTAATAACTAAATACAATACAATACAAAAAAACAATAACTGCGGGACCAGCTGAATAAAGTAATATAGCAACAATCTTGTGGGTCCTTGTAATCTTCTTAATTGACCGGGACTGAATATTTTGTCAAGATGAAGGAACTCTGACTGAAAACGGTTTGTTTTCTTAACTAACTTGCCGTCTTTAATTTGCGTACTTCAGCCTCTAAGCTCATTATTTGAAGCTCTCGTCCACTTTCAATTTCTACTTCGAAATAATTCAATTGCAACAAGTAAATTAGTAAAGTAAAGTAGGAAATTACTCTGATTGGACTGCAATATCGGCAAGGCTACTTATGGCCTCATTTTTCTACATTTCTTCTTATTTCTGTCTGCCTTGAATTAATACCCCTTCTTGAATTGACTCCTCGTTGTGAAGAAATTCTGCCTCTGTCTCTTCTGTAGCTTCCGGTAAACAATTCGAAATACATTCCTGTTGTTTTAACCTTTTTAGAAAAACATTGTTTATCTTATCTTAAATGTTTATGTTGTTTATCTAATCTTAAATGGTATAATTAACGAAATTAGTTACCTAACGTAGGAGGTATTTGTTTCTTGAGCCAGTTCGTTCGCCCTTTTGATTCTTGGCGAAGATCCTTTCATTTTGTGAGAAATATTTAGTGATGGCACAACACCTTGTTTCAATCGCCTTTTGTGTTTTGGTGCATTTAAAAGAATGTCCTGTAGTCTATAGTCACTTTCTACAAAATGATCCGAGCAAACTCGAGCGTAATTCACATTAATGTTTTCCTTATCTTTGCCATACGCTATAATCCATTCACTAAGCACATTTGAGTTTTTATTAAATAAATGAATTAATACATCTTCCTCTCCAGAGTCTTTTTCCAACAATTTTCACAATTCACAACAGAGCACTTCATAATTTTCAAAAATATCACAACACACAAATCACACAAAATAATTTATCAAACCAAAACAAACTATCAGCGCAAAGAATTCTGACACATTACAGCTGATGCCCTGTGACGTTTTTCAGTGAATGAAGCAAAAAGGAAGAAAAATTTTAACAAAAATAGCGGAATGATGTTCGAGTCGGGAATACCTTGTCTTTCTATATATCTTGGGTAAACACTTTCTTTGACTTATTCTTTCTGCCGTGATTGCATCTGCAGCCATCATAAAAACATCAAATGACATAAGAAAACGTTTAGTAAGAAATATTTTGTGTTGGTAGCTCCACTCTGCCATATGCGAAAGAGAAAATTGTATAACTTGTGCCATTCTTAGATAAAAATAAAAATTGTGATAGGTGACCAATTTTTTAGAAACAATAACACTTTTAAAACTCGAAATCTATACGAGTAATTGGCGCAACAAAATTATAAAAGCATGATAATAACGGGGCTGCTAGACATGACATGACATAAACTATTAAACACTCAAATAAATATGTACTGCAAAAATACTTACCATCCTGTGGTAGGTATGATAGATAACTTGTCGACACTATATAAAAAAAAAGAAAATTCTAAAAACTTCGTACACATTTAAAAGACGAAGAGCTGCGAGCGATTAACTATAATACGCACTCCACTATTACTCATAACTACTCATAAGAAGACAAAATAGGTCAGCCCGTGCTAGCCGTCGCCATAGATTGGACCTGTTGACGCAGCAGCGCTAAAATTAAAAATTACAAAAATCGTCTTGTTAAAACTTTTACAACTCGCTTTACACAGTTCAGTGCAACATTGTGTTTCCCACTTCATCGTGATGTTCCCCTTGTATACGCACCTGAAATCCCACCTCGAATCTACAATTCTCTTTTAGCCAATATTCAATGCAATTTATTATGGAAGTTATTAAACTGAAGACTCCTTCCATGGAGATTAGAAATTTCCAATTTATTATTATTGTCTCTCAAAACAATTTTCCGATAAGTCTTATGATCTTGTCCTAGAAACCACTAGATCTTCAATTTGCGCACATCCTTCTCTATCTCCTTTTTAAAAAGGACGAAGTAGCTTATTGGAAAACCAAATAGATCAATTCCACTATGGAGAGAAGACTTCACTCCCTAATCTTGCCCACATATCAATGTCGCTTCCTAGTTTCACAAATTATTACTCCTACGGGACGACAAGTTGCTAGGGGTAAGTTGTTGACAGAAAATCTATCTACCTCACCGAATCATTGTTGCCTTTATAAGCCAAAAACAAGTTAATCAAATCCTTGGCAAAGCATTTAACTCTAAGACTGAGCAAGCATTGTCCATCCGTCTTATATAGCGGACAATAGTAGTGATTCTTTCTAGTTAAAAATTAGAAGAATAATGAGAAGAAGAGTGGTACAGGCACGTTTTCTGTTAATCCAACAAATCATTTTCCAATTATTTTTACTGTCCTCACTTTGGTTTTTTTTTTACGTATCGTTCCATATTCAATCTCGCGTTGTTAGGACTAAATTGAATTGAATTGAATATTAAAATCCTTTAGAAATCCCTCTGACAAATAAACGAAATCCTAGCAAACGAAGCGATAGGTATACCTACCTACTCGTCTTAATAAAAATATGCTAATAAAGAATTTAAATTTATTTACCTTAAGGTTAACAAACACTTCACAATTTTGGTTCTTACTCGCTAAAAGAATTAAGCAAAACAGAAAACAATTTTAATTTATGTAATTTATGCAGGCTTGTCGGATTCTGTCTGCTCTGCTCCTCCCATATTTGAATGAACTTTCTTAAAAAATTTATTGGGTGCTTATGTTTATTGCTGTGTCGAGGTGCTCTACGATCGGTAAGGTATTCCACCACCACCGATAACGATGAAATCATTTCAGGTACCTTTAATGTGACGCATAAATAGGTACATACAAATATTAGCTTGTCAAGTACTTTGATAAACTGCAGAAATTCCCTCATAAGCTCTCGTTGTGTGGAATAAATCATTCCCGGAAAAAAAAATGTGGTGGAATGGAAACAGTGCCGAAAAATGTGTGGAAATGTTTATTCCCCTAAAGTGCCTTAAAGGGACTTGAGACCTTCCTCCAAATCGATATAAAGCACGTAACCCTACAAATTGAAGAAGTAATTTGCGTTGACATGATGGAAACTTTTCTTTTTTCTTACTCTTCCTTATCAACCACCCTTTTATAAACGTTTTGGCCCACGGAGACACTTGTGGATCAAGTTTTGAACTTGTTTCAAAAGTTTTCAGTTTTACATCAAGAAATGAACATTTACGCGCGTCTCTGAAGAGTATCTCAAATTTTATGGGTATAGTGTGGCAGCAAAGGAGAAAGTAGGGCCTACGTATTTATGAGAATATGAACGGATGTCGTTAGTTCCATACGGAAGAGGAAATTTAGTTGTTAGACCCGGCATAAATATTTGCTGACAATGAATAAAACGGTAAAACTGAACTTGGTTAACTTTTATGAGTTTCACATAAATTTTTGGAAAAACTTATTATAACTTTTAATGTGCGTGTGTTTTTCGACCATTTTTATTTGAACACATACTTAAGGAAAAAAGGTTGTCTCTAAGGTTTTAGGATTGCTGTATATTATAGAAGAGATTATCAACAAATTAGGGAGGGCAATTGGGTTAAATGAGTATCAATGGTTATATTGATTGAGATATAGAAAGTTGGTAACAATACGATTAATACTTAAAGTGCGTAGAATAGGTAAAGTAGGTATATGTGATTATTATATTCCCAGCGGGAAATGGAAGATCTCAAAGATGAATGCAAGAGCGCTTCTTTGGAAACTTCCCCATTCTTTTTCATATCGTTTTAACGCGAACATGTCCGCAGAGGAAAGCATTCAGATGCATATTCTTGGGAAGCGCTTTTGGAGCGCATGTAGAATAGCACTATTGGAGCGCTTATAGGTAATACAGAGGGAATCAAGATAAGGGCTTTACTAAAAAATTAAACAATTATTTTTTTATATATTTGTTTCAAGTCTTTTAATTTTTCTAGGTATTTCGGCTTGGGAGCCATTTTCAAAGGGTTTCTAATATCGTTTTCATGTGAACATCCAGGTTCGGTGTGGAGGCAAGGTTTCAGAGTGCACCTGAAAAAGTTCGCTTGTGTATGCAAATTTACGTCAAAGTACCCTATGAATTTTGTACGGAAAGTGGTTGGTAATTTGTTTGCGGAATAATTTTGAGGATAATATAATATAATAATAGTAGAGTGGTGTTAATAATAATTGTTGCTTTTAAAATAATGTCAAATGTAGAAATGTCAAATGACATAAATATAAAATCACAACTAGACTTTGTTTGGGTGAGTGAAGTATACCCAAGTAACAATTTTTCCAATTTTTGGTGACTGAAGATGATGGGTAGTTTTATTAGGGGTATATAATGGTTACTCGGTTATATAAGAATTTCAGTGGTTATATAAGAGTTTTATAATATTACCAATTGGTGATTTAGTTATATTAGAGTTTTTTAGGTTACTAATGGTTATCGTGGAAGTAAGTTACTAAAGGTTTTATAAGTTGGTGATGGAAATATGTTCATTTAAGTACAAGCCGCCATTTTTTCATCTGTCCATTGCAGTTAAAAAAGAAAATGTCGGTTAAGCCAATTTTATAAATTGCAGATATATGGGTTCCGTTTTATTTTTATTTGAAGAAAATACATCTTTGTAGGTACATAACATTTCTAAAGTATATTATGTAATTTTTCTGAATTAATGTCACATAAGTGAAAATCTTAAATTTTGTCATATTTAATTAAAATTATTAAATATTTCTTATTTTTGGGGCGGTCTGTATTTTTTGGAAGTATCTATGATGATATTCACAGTAAAATTTCAATTGCAGCTGAATATCACCACATATATGCCGAAAAATTGTACTTCTAAAATGTAAAAATATTAAACCATTACATTATAAAAATACAATACAAAAACAAAAACAATCGAAAGTCTATGTCAAGATAGGTTTCGTAAATATTTGCATATTATTGTTTCATAAAGGTAACGAAAAATAATTTCCCTAACATTTCAATCACTGAAAGTAATCAGTCTGAGAATTCCAAGCGTTGTGGAAACGTTACCATCACCATTATAAACAAAGTTTATAAAGGTAACCGAAACATTACCGCAACCACTGCTATGATCAAAATAAATTATTCGAGAGCACCTTGGGTTATGTAAGGGTTATATAAGAAGTTATATTAAGGTAACCAGAATATTCTGGTTACTCATTTTATAAAACTTTTAGTTATATAACGTTACCTAAATCAAGTCACGGTAACCTTTATATAATCCTCCATTTAAGCTCTATAAGGGGTTTATAGTGGTTACGAAGACGTTTCGAGTACCAGTCTATATAACACAAGTTATATAATTGGGTAATTGAAACCTTGCGGTTGCTACTATATATAAAAAAATTGTTTCTTGGGTAGTGTACCCGAGCAAATTTTCAGAGCGAATCTGATGCTTTTTGGGTTGCCTCTAGAGCGAAACTGATGTTCAAACGAAAACGACATAAATAAAATGCTCACTGCGTTCCGTTTAATTTTCAATCTATACAAATTACAAGCACAATTCAACTGACTACTAAAGATTGAAGTTTCTGTTGCGCTTTCCAATGCATATGAGTCATCTTTTCACAACAAAAAACGAATAAGCCTAAACTCACGGAACAGATCTGCTACAGAAAAGATTCCTTTCGCTATGGTAAAAGAGCGCTTTGGAAAAGATATTTTCTGGGAGTTTGGGTCACGCCGTTTATTTCGTAAAAAGTAGATTAAAAATAATTGAAACGAAATACTTCAATTTGTATTTCTTGCCGAATACTTTCAGTCGAATAGATTTTCCAATACAATACAGATGAAGCTATTTTATTTACCAATTGGCGTCCGAAATAAGCTCGGATAATTGATTAAAATCAGGAGTTTGTTAAAGTTTCGAACAAAAATTCGGAGAAAAGATGCTAAAAATAAATAGCAAAAAAAATCATGCACAAAAATCCCAACAAAAAATTTCATAGAAAAGGTACGTCCAAAATAATCTGGAAAAAGAGCCACCAAAAATATTGCAAGTTACATATTGATGGCTTAATGTCAGAAGGGTGTAACTACAATTCTGTCAATTTTGATTTAAGAGTGGAATTGGCTTAGTTTTGAAGTTCTCTTTGCTTATGTTTGACCGGTGTATCTGTAAACAAAATATGTAAATATGTAAATATAATAAAAGTGAGAACAGCTAAAATATTCTTCTGATACCATTTTTATATTTTTGTAGATATACCTGACATTAAGCCATCGATATGTTTGCTCCAAAATATTTCTGCAGTATTTTCAACCGAAATGTCGGAGTAG
Source organism: Dioctria linearis (assembly GCA_963930735.1). Classification (NCBI taxonomy): domain Eukaryota; kingdom Metazoa; phylum Arthropoda; class Insecta; order Diptera; family Asilidae; genus Dioctria; species Dioctria linearis. The sequence continues at coordinate 33,808,068 of OZ005742.1, read as the reverse complement.
AGTGAAATTATAACCATATAACTGCTCCTTGTGCTACGATGAATATTTCAAGAGTTAAAATTAACACAAGTTAGTGATAGATATACGTCTATTCCTATAATCTCAAAAAATTTGGTTAGGATTATTTTATGTCAAGGAATAGTAAACATCTTTACGATAGGTAGCAAAATTCATAGCTAAGAAAGGACCCATAGTCGAATGGCATATTATAAAAAAATTGCGGAATCGAATTTTACAGATCATCCACCGTTCTAGTCAAATATGTCGCATATATTAGCCCAATAAAGAAGGAGCTCTGAATATAAAGATGATTCACATAAGGACGACTATTCAAAATTTCTGTTCGGTTAGTACAATACTGATAATATTAATGTACCAGAAGAGTTTAAAACGACTGATGGAGAGGGAAAAATCATTCATGCGATCTCAGAAAATAATTTCTCTAGGCACTTGAAAAAAAAAATAAGAAAGTTGGCTTCTGAAGTAGCTCTTCGGCTTTTTAGTTAGCCAGTGTTGGTTCGGAAATTGTATCCTGTTTGAAATCATACCAAGAATTGTTTTTGTATTTAGTGCTGGTTTTTTTTTGCAGGATTACACTTCATTTGCAAAATATAAGGAAAATATTATAAAGACAATTCCATCAAGTGTGATTTTTTTTCATGTTGGCCCAATAATTTGGCAAAGAGTGCAAACTAAAAGTCTAATTAAAAATTTTTACGAAATGTTATTTTCAATTTTAATTTCAAAGTTAAAATAACAATCTCAAACTAAGCATTTTTACTCTCCTAGAAAGATTTAAAAAAAAACTATTGACAAAAACAATAGAAAAGTGAGGAAATGGTATATATAATTATATTAAAAATTGATAATTGACTAGAATTAAGTATAAAATTTATCACATTTAATTTTGTTTTAATGGTCAGCAAAGCCTTTTGGGTGTCCTTTTCTTTTAATGTTTTCGAACTTGCAGAAAAAAAGTTTGTACAGATACAAGAAAGTTTTGAGGCATGGCATAGAAAATTAGAAGTTTTAGCCGGACGACCAAATTTTGTGGGTCTCTATAACGTTATTGATGTCCTGGAAGAAGAGTGAATAAGAACAAAAAAATAAAAACCAAATTTAATTTTTCAATAAATGCAAGCAAAAAAAAACGGGAGTCCTATATAAAAAAATAAAAAATAATTCCCGATAAATATGAAAAGTATAAATTAGATATTGTAGCCCTTTTTTAATTACAGCGGTAGATTAAGAAGAAAAGTTTAAATTTACATTTGCCCAAGTGAAATCAGAATCGGCCAGTGTCAGAAGAAATCACAGCCGGAGCTCTAAGAGATGAAGTAATATTGAATTCAAACCACGGAAAGGTTTAATTTTTATTATTTTCCTTTTTAGCCTGATTATTTCTTAAAGCATAAGTTTTTTTAATCTGAATTTTCATTTAAAAAGGAAAGCGTGTACCAAAAACTTCTTACAGAGCTCCAAATTTTCCTTCTTTAACTAGATGTTCTTTTTGCGGTAACCTGACAGGGGTTTCATATCATAATTACATAATCGCCGAAAAAATGTGATCCTCTCATATAGCTGCAATTGTATTTATAAGGTCAACAACAAAGAGTTACATATATGTCATCTTTCAAACCTCCAACATCATCAGGAGTACTCAAAGCAAATGGTAACTAAATTTATCGATATTGCATTGTTATCCTATGAATATATTATTTACATACAAATCGAGACAACCCAGTCTGAGGTTCACTTGCTGTTTGGGATCAACAGAGGTTTGACGGCTACACTATACAGAAGTCATACAATGACATCTATTGGATTACATGCACTTCAATACTATATCCCATAACCAAACGCAAGGTTTAAGGATTCATGTAAGTGTATAGGCATGGTAGAAAATAAGACAAAGTATAGAGTTGAACAGAGATTTTGTTAAAATCGTTTTAGGTATTTATGTAGATGCAGTCTATATTGAACGAGATTAATATTTCTAAAGTGATTGGAATTATTTCTGTTTGGTCGCGATTTAGATGACTGGAGATCAAACAATAATCAAATTAAATTATCTGAAGTAAACACAAATTTAAGAAACCATAATTAATATCTTTCCATTTACACACAGTACAAAGCACTTGGACACAGTACAGTGCCTAAATTCACTTTATGTGATATTTGGGCACCCCAATTTCTTTGCTCTCTTCGATAAGTTACTGAATTTCATTATGGTAGCAGTTAAATTTTCCAACAACTTTTACTTACTTTGAGTACTTTCTGAGAAATACTTAAGCTCAATTCAATTGAGCCTTTAGCTATATCTGATAATAGAGTAAAAGCACAGATAAAAAATACTTCTTAATTGTGGTAAAAGAGTTTAAGAGGTTGAAGAGTTGTTATTAGTTAAGCTGAACATGGGCCATTTCATGTAAGATCGTCCAATATTGTTATATTTTTGGGATCGGCTATCAAGGATTTTTTTAAAGTTGACATGTTTGCAGGTCAAGGGGTATAGTTAATATACTAATTTTCAGCCTCCCACCCTCCATCCGCACACTTTCCTATATAAGGGAACTCAAAGTTTTGTGAAATGTGATTGTAGAGTTAGTTACCTTTAAAAGTCTATAACTCCGGAAGTAACTTACCGCATTTAATCAATCTGGTGTCATTTTAAGGATGATGAACGTGGTATCATAAAACTGAAAAAAAAACAAATTCCACCAAAATGTTTTTTAAGCCTAAGAGTTGAGTGCTTTTTAGGAATAAAAGCTGAGTCTTTTAGCCTTGAAAATCCTATATGACTTTTTTTTTTGTATACTTGCTTCATTTGTGTTCCTAATTTTTCTAAAACATAAAAATTGTGTCGTAATACAAGAGGGTAAATTTTGAGGGTGTGTACGTACCTACATAATATGTATGTGTACATCACAGCCATTCCATGCGGAAACGATTTTGGGCCACACCATTTCCGATTTGGATGAAACTTTCAGAGGTTGTTAGGAATATGGCTCTCCCCCCCCCCCCTGCGGGGATTAGAAATTTCGGGGATTTTACCATGGAATGCAATTTTTAATAAATCAAATCCTAGAACGTAGCAACCGATTTTACCGATTCAAATGTCAAGTGCAGCTTCATGCTTTATGTTTTTCATAAAAGAATATAGCAACATCCAACGAAAATTAGTTTTTGTTAATAATTGTATTTCTTAAAAAAATATATAATAATTTACTATTTAAATTGAGGACCTCTAAACGTAATTGCACTCAGGGGGTTAAAATTAGTTTTTGTGAGGAGACGTTGAGTGCTGAAAGCGGCTCCCTTATTTAAAAAAGAAAGTTAAGATTCTTAGAAATGTTAAAATTTCGATACCTATGCCAATAATTTACTTCAAAATCACTGTGTTAGTGTTTGGTAGTGTTGACGTCTATGTTCTAGGTGAATTTACCAATTGGCCAATAATTTATTTTTTTTACCAAAATGTTTAAGCAATGCGATGACACTAATTTGACGTATATTTTTTGTAGTCTTAAGCCTAGTATCGAGTTCGGGCAAAGTAAAATTTAACGCTGTCTCCAAATTTTTCACATTAAAATCGCTGGTAAAATTTTGACGTTGATTAATTTGGAGAAAAGAAAGTGACAGATTTTAAAAATCTATTACTGAAAAACTTCAAATTGTTTATAAAGTTTAGATAAACGTTTTTACAATTTAGAAGTAAAGATGGACTTAATTAATCTGTAAATTTTTAAGAGAAATTAAATCCTCCAATAAATGAATCAAACAATCTAAAAATTTTCAATTAAAATTAAATCCTTTAATAAATTTTAAAAACTATCTGAAAATTGTCATAAAAACAAAAAATGTCATAATTTTACCAGCATTTTAATTCTCCGCGCATTAAAATGTTCAGTAAAATAAGTGGAGACATACAATGCGCCACCTATCTTAAATAGAGAAACATTCACTTTTTACCAGTGAACTTCGTACTGCACTAGTAAAATCAGTAAAATTTTTGCTTGCGATTTCACCAACGCTTAAATTTATATGGAAATGTCACATTTTACTCGAACTCGATACTAGGCTTTAATGACAAAAAGTTACATGTCATTATCTATGATTTTCAAGAGTAGTAATTGCTACCTGGGCCGGACTGGGTCTTCAAAGAAGCCCAGACAAATGATGACAAACCATCCTCTAAGGATCTACAAAAATTACTTTTCTATAAGAGGCAAATAACTTAAATTATTAGGCTGATTTCATAGTGAATCAGGCAAAAGGAGAGCAAAGCATCGTTTTCTATGAATGGTGGATTCTATGTTAAATACCGAACCACTAATAATAAATTATAAATAAAATTGGCTTTGTTCTCGAATTTGCAAGATTAAATAAAGAAAAAGAAGTAAGAAATATAGGAAATATGTACATATGCATGAAATATGTGTTAGAGAGGTTGACGCTTTCACCCTTAAAATTAAAACTAAAACAGGGTTCCTCTATGGAAATAGTATCCGAGAGACCTATACTTTTACTCATTATGAGAGCTGCCCTTTGAAAAAAACACAAAATTATTACGTTCGAAAAAAATAATTACAATATTTGCCTTTGTTTGGGATGCACCATTGAGTACTGACTGGCTTTTGTCTTGGGTACATCATTGAGTCTTGACGGGCTTATGTCTTGGATGTGTCATTTGGTCTTGACTGCGCCCTAGCGGCATTAGCCGGTACTAAAATATTAATTATTTTTGAGTTATAACTACTTATTTAAATCAGAGACCGAAAATAACTAATATTTTAGATTTTTTAAGCAAAAAAATAACGATCTGATCTTTAAATGAATAGCACCAGTCTTATCCTCATAAGGTGAACTTTCAATTTCTGCCGTAATTTAAAAAAAGTGTAACCAATAAAAAACAAATTGCACCTTATTTTTTTTATTAATTTTTTTTCTTTGCCGATAACCATTATTTCACAATATCTTCTTTTTGGTTATGAAATAAAAATTATCGATAACTGCTTTAATTCTATTTAATAATAAGAGTTACTTTTTGATTTTAATTTTATTGGTTGTCCATTCTCTCAATTTATTTTTTTTTGGTTTATACACAATCCAGTGTAATTGGTCGAAATGTTATATGCAAATATAAATTCTATTAAGCAAATCTTATAAATCTTTGCATATTTAAAACGAGTCCTGTATTCAAATTCACCTAAGTCTTCTTTTTGAGAAGAATATTTTATAATCATAATGAAGAAATTGAGATATAATTGCTATCCGATAATTAATAGAAATAAATCAAGAAATCGTTCTTATTTATTAAGAAGAATTAAAAATTTGTTGATAACCATTATTTCATAACCAAAAAGTAGATATTGTGAAATACTGGATAAGGGTTAAAATAAAAATTAAAGAAATCCTAGCAATTAAAGTGCAATTTTTATCATAGATCTCATAACAATAACGCTCCTTGATTTAAATAAGTTTTTTATTGTCGATTTGAATTTTCCAGCTTGACATGGATGAGGTTGGTTCATGAGAAATGAGAAATTTTTGCCAGTGCCTCAAAATTTGCCGGAAAATATGGATATACCAGCAAATATTAAAGGAACAAAAATATGAAAAAGAAGCGACTCGAACGTTTTGAATCACAAGATAATGACCCCAGTATTGCCACACACAATACAAAAGCTTTGTATACTATGTATCTTGACAACACCCACAAGCTATTTTGGCTCCGCGTCCTGCCAGTGTTTACAAATTCTGGGGCATTTTTGAGTATTTTTAACTATTAGATCTCCTCCCACTGCAGCCGCACTGTTCACCAAGAGTACTTCATGAATTCGTATAGTCACGATAAACGCGGAGACCACCGGACCAACGGACTAATGCCCGATCGCCCGTCCCTCCCCCAGTTCGGTTCTGAATGCTACCATGTTTCACAAATATCATGGATATGTTCTAATATTGTAGTTATGTATTTGCAAAAATTATTCACTTACCTACCCACGGTCATAAGTAAAGTTTTTATTTGCGAAAAAAAAATTAATTTAATTGCAAATCACGTTTACCTATTAACCCGATTTCACTCATAAATGTCATAATTGGATCAGCAACGCATAAAAAACATTTATACACTCAACACCAACTGCTACAAGTACCTATCTACCAAACCAATCTTATACTTAAAATGTTAAACATATTTCGCGCGAAACACTTCCCGTGATCAATTATAGCTTTTCTCGACGAGGGTTTGACAGCTTCAAGCGAACACTTACATATATATACATATGCCAAGCTATCTCTAAAATCTCTGTAGGAACCCGAAAAAATGACGTCTATTATCGTGTCGAAAAATTTTATTTGACATTTTTCTGATACAAATTGGCTCCGTGACAAAATTTTGCAAGATTGTTAACATTTGCATTGTCACTCCGTGTAGGTGTGAAGCTTGTTGTAGAAAGTTGATTCGACCCTGAAATCCTTACAGGTGAGAAGAGGATTTGCTTCGACAATGTCGGAACCCAATTATGGCTTTATTATCTGGTTATATCAATTGACATCTGAACGTCTGCTCCCATTTCCCGGACAATTTTGTATTATTAGACTTTGAAATGTTGCGGAATATGTGAAAATTTGAATTTGGAACTCCCGGGTAGTATGAGATTTAGTTATTCAAAGGCGAAAATAAGGCATAAAGATTTTTTTGTATTTTTCCCTGTAGGTATAGTAGATGTATGTATGTGGTTAGTTGATTTCAGGACGTACATATGTAACCTCCGTACTTATATGTGCTACAGAACAAAAAGTTACTTTTGTAGAAAAGGATTTTTAAAGTTTACTTTGTAAGAAATGTGACAGTTAATGACATTTTAGCATTAAATAGTTTTACGTGTGTAAAACTGAATTACTTAATTATTGGTATGGCTTTCCTTGATGATCCAGCCTCTGCTTTTCTTTGTATGTTTTTATTGATTTAATAATCTTACTCTCTAAAAAGGATGGGTTGTTGTGGATTTTGTTTTATATAAAATCACATATTCAAATCCGAGCTGCAATATATCATTTGCTTCGCGTTTTTGGTAGGGCATCATATGAAAATTTAAACTGGCAGCATTATGATAGTTTGAGGCACGAGTATAAATTTGCGTTAGGTAGACGATACCTGTACGTAGAAGACTTTTTAAAGAATTGGAAATATTTTGAATTTTGTTTATCCGTTGGAATTTTTGAGGTCTTTAGAGCTTTATAAGAATCTTGATATCCCTTCGCTGAATATAATTTACACTTCAGGGATCGTTTCTTGAGGAATGTTCTCAAAGACTTTTGATACCCTAGATATATTAATTGCATTACAATCAAATAATAACAAAAAATTTTACCGATATATTTATAAAATTAAATAATTTTTTAATGAATTTCACGTCCCCGTAACGAACTGAAAGATTCATATACTTTTTTAAATTTTGAATATACTTTTTGTTTTACGTTATTTAGTTTTTGTTACATTTAAAAATTTAGTTAGATTTATTTTGATTTTTTTTAATAGGTATTAGGTTGTCTATAAATAAAAAAATTATTTCTTCGATTCATTTTGATTCTTATTTATTCATACAGTCTCGATTCCGAAAAAAGAATTGTTTTTCAGTGAAATTATTGGTTCCAAAATGCTGTAGCTGGAAAATGGATACAAATATTGACACTTTTCAAAAACTTTCTCTTACCCCCTGTCTACACTGGCCATAAATGATAGCCTACCATATGATATTGCTACAGTACTGCCAGTGCAGACCGAGTAGCAATGGCAAAATTCATGGCAGACCATATATGGCGTACCATATATGTCCAAGAAGGTTGCTTACAATAAATTTGACGTTTATAATCAAAACGTTTTCTTAATGTTTCCATTTCTTCTAACTCGGAGAGCTCCAAATTCTTTAATGCAATCAATCCTCTGATCGCAGTCTTTTTCGATCTTAATAACGCCATCGGCCAACCAAAAATGAAATTTTATAACATAATTTACTCACACCAAAATTTTTTTTCCAAGATGGGCTTTACCATAAAATATGACAAAGAATTTTTCATGGCCAGTGCAGACAGGGGGTTAGAAGCACATACAAGAACTTTATAAATTTCTTAAGAACTTATGTTGTATGTAGAAATCATGGGTTATATGTGCACTTTTAACAATAATAATGATATAAAATGCTACATACATGAATTACATTGTTTAAATTTAGAGATTGTGCTCGATGACAATCTGACTGAGAGCTGAAGTCCTGAAAACAAAAATATCTGAAGTGCCCAATTTCTTCCTTCCTCTCATAGAACAGAAATTGTGCGCATTCATAAATTAAATCCGTGCTGTGAAATTTCTAAATTTATCACCTGTAGTTAGAATGAAGGATCGACTAACCTACGTTTATGCACTAGTGCAACTTCTAATAAGCTGTCTGAAATTAGTATAAATGTCTCTTGTGAAATATTAAATCTAAGAAACTGAAGCTGCAGCGTGTGGGCCCTAGCAAAGTGTAGTTTTCAATCCACGAGTAAGAAACTAAGGAGAGGCCATTGCGTGTATATATATGCCATTTTTGCGTGCCGAACGTGATGCTTTTTCTCACTTTCTAACATATGGTTGTATCACTGTCTACATATACCCTAGGTGTCACTTTTGTTTATGTTCGGTAAAGAAATCTACCCTAGCACGAAAGCCGTAGGTAAGGTTAAAATTGGAAGGGTACTAAATAGAAAAATATTTACATTCTTTTATATGGAAATTTAGTAAAACCGTAACTGTTTCTTTTTTAATAATAAGCTAGGAATTAGAATATTGGTAAATATTTGTAATTTTGATAAAAGTAAAAGAATTTTAATATATTTTCTTATTATGGATTTACCAAAAATGAAATTTTAAGGCAAGTTATTGGCCAACCGAAGATGGAAATAGGCTTACTGGGGAACCAGGAATCTCACAAAGTTGTTTTGTATTACTAGCTCTCACTATCATGCTGCTGGTATAGAATTTTGCGTCACACTTTCAAAAACCGCGCCAAAGTCCCTTGCGTAAACTTTTTTTTCCATCCGCCTGCAATGCGAATTTTTTATAGTATGTGTATAAACTTACACATTTTTGAGATTGGCACGAAAATTGTTGTTTATGGGCCTCTCCTTTAGTTTCTTACTCGTAGTTTTCAATAAGCTGTCACGATGACAATACTGTTACATGCCACAAAGTGACACAAGCGACATCTGTTGGAAACGGAAGCAACTTTACGCTAGTGATATCTTAGTAAATTTTGGGTTCGGAAAACGGAATATTCAGGAAGGTTCTAGTATAATTTGTAGAGTATAAATTCGGCGCTACTCACATCCAGGAGGCGGAGTCTACTTCAGACTGTGAAGTGAACGAAGTAAACTATTTGGATTGCGATAATTCGACATACAGTACTAGCGATTGGTAAAGAGTTGATTTGATAATTGTTTGTGAATTTGTTAGAGTAAACAGTAAAGTTAAATAACGAAAGAACTTTTGAAGTATATCCGAAATATTGTGTTTTAAATAACGAACTAAGGCCACGCTGGTAATAATACCTACTGTCTGCTGTCAATCAACGAGAAAAGTTTGAACTGAGAAACGAATATGGAGCACAATGATATTTAGGTGGCGGTATTGTAGCGGTAAATGATTAAATGAAAAATATTGTTTGGTTGCTCATTCATTAATGGCTTTATTCCTTGAATATTTCTACTATACTAAAAAAAAATTAACTACTAAATAAAGTTATTTCAAGATCTAATCTGGCTGGAATTCTCTAATTTAATTATTCCAAATTTATATCTTGGTTAATGTTTTCAAGTTCTGCTCAAATTTCTTAATACTAATAACTGATTTAATTTACACTTCAATTCTATTAGTTCTTTACTAAACTTAGTTCTACAGACTATTGCTGAAAGTATGGAAAGTATGGATTAATCTAACTCCTAATGTAAAGCTAACATTATGAAAGGCAGAATTTGACACTGTGTATAGGTTATTCGTGACAATTTCTCTTTACCAAATGTGATACTCCTAGATAAATATGAATTGTTCTATGATTTCTATTTAGTATTACTATCATCCAAAATAGCAAGTGTTCTCAAGTTATTGACAATCCCCTTTTCCAATAATTTATCTAGATACTAATAAATACCTTGTAACTTGTTTTATCAAAAAATTTCGACGTTTGTAAATATGAACTAATTAAAAAAAAGGAAAAAAACCAAGTTAAATTAAATTGAAGCGAAAAGGAAAACTATACAAAGAAATACTATCAACCGAAAGAAATGTATATTTTATAGTATGACCAGTTTTATGCTAATCACTGATAACTGCAAATTTGAAGTACTGTGTACTTTTGGCAGCTGTATCTCTTCTGACAACTCGATGAAAAAGAAGAACAATTGACGTAATGACTCCCTTTTTATAGAGAAATTTGTTCCATTTTCGCTATCCATAAAGTGAAATATCTGAAATTTTCACTAAAAATGACAAAGGAATGAATTTTTCTTATTGTCAATCGATAGCAAATTTAAAGATTTAAATTTTTACACCTTTATCTCAAAATTTGATTGCAAATTCGATAATTTTAACTAATTGTTTGTAAGTTTTGGATAATTTGCTATAAAATATTAATTCGCAATGTTTAATCTCGATGTAGTAGATTTTTCTGTCATTTCTTAGTATTTTTTGTCCTTTTCCCACTGTGAGTCCCTTTCGCACTCATACTGCGAAATGAATTAATAAAAAATTGCGAGTATCGCGCTTCCCGCTAAAAATACCGCGAAATGAATGGCCATCGAGATCGCGGTTCGATTATACGTGGTTTAGATGAGTCAAACGTCGCGTTTGACGCATTTTGATACTATCACGGGCGGGTGTCAAGTTGTTGCTTTTAAGCGTTTTCTAGTGTTTAAGAGTGTTTTCATCACTCTGGATATCCCTTTTAATATCAGCATATTTATGCGTTTATTTTGTGAATTTAGTGAGTAAAGTAGTCAAACCGTCATTCTATGGACACCTGTCAAGGTGAATACTATTATGTTGATGTCACATATATGTCCACATATCCTGTCGAAAAAAGGGTACTGAGGTATCCTTCACTTCATAAATTACTGTTTTATGTTGTATGTGTAACATAAAACATAAATTTAAATATGTTTTCCATGGATTTTATTTTACATGGAGATGTTGTTGTAAAAGGGCATATGTATACACACAGTCATGTTCTTGACTTGTGTATTTATGACTCTTTGGGATGATAAATAAAATAACAATTTTTAGTTGTTTACCATTAATCCATTTTCTTTCTTTCTTCGCTGGAATCTTTCCACTTGTGAAATTCCAAGTGGAAGTAACTTTTTTTTAATGGTGTAAATCTTTATTGACTTTCTGCTCTTTTTCAGGTTCGGTGAACATGCATACTGAAGAAAATTCACTATAATTTACAAACAGTTTGGTATAACTGTTTGAAACTTTAGCCTCTGTTTCTCCAAAGTAACATAAGCAAGTAATAGGAAAATAATTATTTTTACATTACAAATTTCATTCAAAACAAACGTTTTCTTGAGCTGTCAAAAATTTTCTTTACTAAATTATGTGTTTCAAATGCATTCAATTTCTGCGTGACAGTTCTTTACGTTTATAGCGGCTTGGGTACGTTGCATTCTGTTCCAGCCATTAGTCTGTCAATATCTGGGTATTTGTTGTCTGTGCTTTTTTTTTACTAGTAATGAACATGGATTCAGCATTTTTATGGAAGGTACAGATCGACTTTTGTTACGTAGAAACTTGGTATTTTCCAGAAGGGCTTAGAGTTATAATAAACACCAGTACTAGTTTTGTTTGGCCCCTCAGAGCGATATATTTTAGAAGATTGACTATAGAGGTACACCTACTTTGAGCGACTGAGTGCCCTATTACTTAATTGGGTTTCTAAAGTCAAGTCGGGGAGTTTTGCGTTGGCTGTACGTCGCGTCGATTCCTTGATTCTTTGACTCCTATTTGTGTTTATGATGGCATTCGTTTAAAGTATGTCCACTTCGATCACAGAAATCACATTTCAGACGTACATGGCGTTTTTGATAATCATGAAAATCTCTTGAATTATGAATGGTACATTCGTATCATGACCATAGGTTCTCGAATCTTTCAGAGTACGGTATGTTTTATCGCTAGAAACAGTCGGTGTATGTGTATCCTCTTCGACTACAAAAACTACATAAAATGCTGGAAACTTTATTTTTATTATTAATTATATTTATATTAGGTTGTCTTTGTGTTGTGTTGTTGTTGTTGTCTTGTATTGACAGTGGCGTAATTGAGTGCATTGCTGGAACAGCACCTGCGTGGTACGCAGTTGAGGAGTGTAAATATGCCTGATGTGAATTCGTAACTAACTCGTCGTATGGACGTGGCATAATTAGTGCGGCTGAATGAAGCTGGAAAGCGCTTTGTCCAAATCTTTCAATATCCAACCCTTTTTATGTTAAGGTTTCAAGTTCGTGATCCCCTAAAGTCTCAAAAATGTTGATATAAACGTGAATTATGAACATAAGTCTTAAGGTCCTTAAGTCCTCCAACTATTTCGTCACCGCCGGAGCTTCTGATAAAGAGTTTCTCGGGGTAGGTATATTCGATTGAGTCGTTCTTCTACCTCCCTCACCTTCAATAAGACAGGAATCTTATGGAGTCGGACAATTGGTATATTTCGCTCCGCAGACTAGTGGACAAAATTTGAAGGAAATTTGTTTGCTCTGGCTCTTATATGCATTGGGTCACCTGTCTACAGCAACCCACAAGGGTTTGGCGCTTAATGCGCGGGTGTGTTAGACCCGAAAAAAAGAGATCAATTGGGCTGCAAATTTGGCCACTTTAGCGTAGTCTGTCATTTTTGATTTAATTTCTTTTTAATATAACCTAGTTCGTGCGTAAATGGCACTGTCGCATACTAGTGTCGTCTAAGCTGGTTTTCAAAAGGGAATCGCCCAGCCTATTCAAAACAATTTCACTCGCGGATGGCTCGCTACCACAGATTTCATTTACACTTATTCTAAAACTAGTATTCTTAGTAAACTCAAACTTTAAGAGCTCTTCTTAAAATCGCTCTGTGTCCTCTTAAGATACCAAATCCGCAATTCTCTTTTCCGAACAACGATATTTTAACTCCTTCCTCCCATTAGCTTTTTTGTTTAATTTATTTAATTCCTAATGCAAAGGGCTCTCCCTTTCCACTTTTCGGGTTTTTGGAGTTAGCTATTTCTTACGATAGACATTCTGTCAGTTTATATTATCAAGGATATGAAAGGAATATTTTCGTATACTTAATTCCGAAACACTCTGTTTATTAACATCTCCATTTTCAATATTCATTTATGCACAAGCACAAAAAAAATCACAACTTTTAAAGAATCAAAATATATTATGAACATCTTCTGCTACACACAACAGTTAAAAGACATTCACAGTCCATAAACTAAAGCTAGAGCTCTCTGGAACAATTTCACCCTAGATACAATAAAACGTTTTACTTATCTGATTCCATCGAGACCAAAATGGAGTGCAAGTTGGCTGAAATGGACTAAACGATGGTAATAAAAAAGATTTCGATTACCGACAGCACTTTTAGATTCCACTCATGTAGTTGCATTTGAGCCTTAACAATCAATTAACCGAAATAAATATTAGGAGCTGACTACCAGCACAGCTGGAAAGGGTGAATCCTAGGATTTCTTTTCGATTATCCGGTAATCCCAGGCGATTATTTTGGCAGCCTTGCATATCCTTCGAAATTCCGACAAAATGAAACGATTCTCATTTTGTCCCCGTGTATTACAGATTGTGTGTGCCCAATTGTCTGCGCTCATTAGTGTCAACATAAATTAACTTAAGTATTTGGTTAGCACTTCAAATTAAGATCAACCAGGGGTCCTGGATTCAGGAGATAGATTCCAGCACTAAATTACTGGCCTTTGATTAGGGCCGCTAAATTTGGAATGTGGAACAAGGGGAAGATGTAGTATATACACATAAATCTCTCCAAAGATATAAAAACCTTGGGATGATATACATGGGCTCTTCTCATGTTCTGGTGTTGAACCAGCATTTTGTGTAAGAATAATGACGTGCTGTGATTTACACTTTCGGAAAAATGCTTTTCCTTCTTCTGGGTATGTTAGAGAAACGCCACAAGGTATTCTTCGCATTTATATTAAACGTTGTTAAGTCTTGAAGGAAGGTAATGGATATTCGCCGGTGTTGAAAAGATTCATCTTTACAACCTGTCAAATAAGTAGAACCACTTCGGATAAGTGTCATAAATCAAGGTCATTGATGACAATGGAAGTTAATCAGGGAAGAATAAAATTAAGATTTGTTTGATGTCGTCGTTTAAGACTAACGTAACACTGTGTCTTGTGATTTACTCTTACCTACTTCTGGGTTAAAATATACATATATACTAACCTAACTAGAGCTTACAGTATTTCTTTTAGCTTTACAGAAGCAAATCTCTATTTCTCATCTAAACAGGGAAAAACTGTTTTCAGCCTTGATATAGAACACCTCCTTCAGCAATTCACAATGAAAGTCAAATAAAGCCATTATGCGACGACACTCCTTCATGTGGTAATAAATTATGAAAAACGACAGAACTGTCTTGCATAACTATGCTCTTAGAAAAATCCTTATTTCATAATATCAAATATTATCAATCTTCTCCCGCCCCATCCCCTCCATATTTCCTGGCCAAGATAAGATGAAACCACCACCGTACAGTAAAACACAACATCATTTTTTACGAAGGTCTGACATGCCTTTTCCATTAATCCATCAAATCTGAGCCCGCAGATCGAAATAAATCAATGGAAAATGAAAAGTTTTACCCAATTCAATCGCACTGGGTATAAGACAGCAATAAATCTTTATTGCTATAACTGGAGCAATTTCTGGTTGCTCCCGGTTAAATCTGCCAATGGCGTAGAACTGAGCATAAGCTTTCAAGAGCTGTGCTGCAATAACATTAAAGGAACTGCAGTAGGAGAGAAAAAAAATTATATAATTCCTTACAGTACTTCCGATTTGAAGGAGAAAACTTAATAAATGTAGACGTGGTGCTAGAATTTATTGATTATAGTACCAACTACATTCATATAACGGGCGGGTAAAATATATTCTGACAGCCACCAAGATATAGTTGTATTGTTATGGAGGTCAGAGTGAGGGATTACAGGAAAGCATTAATTAGATACGTTTCCACGCAGAGATATCTCCATAAAGATAATGGGACTGAATTCGTAAATTTTTCGACATAACAACATAGCAACAAAATTTTCTAGTGAACAACATCCCTGCATATAGGGGATGCGGAGAGGAGCCCGAGAGAGTGGCTCACTTTCTTTGTCACTGCCCAGCTCTCTGGGGAAAACGCTACGAATTCCTTGGTTCATACGTCCTGGACGAGCTGCACGAAGCCAGAAAGGAGTGCTGGGAGCCAGAGCCTCTGTAAGGGGTTGCAACCTCAACTGTCAATCAATTAACATCAAGTTTAAAGCAAATTATACTAATAGTTAGCGCCTATCTTCAGTAAGAAAACTAGTTCTATAAAATACGAAATAAACCCTCGAAAATGAAACCCCGAATTTGTATACAAAGACACGATTTGGACAAGGCAATGGGAGAACTGGAATGGAAAATTAGATGATGTCGTCAAGGAAATTAACTGGTACGAACAAATTCGCAGTTATCGGGAGAACCTTACTCTGGTTGTAAAAACTTCCCTACATTCTGATACAAATCCCTAATGCACTCAAGGTTCATGATGGTACAATCCTCACAAAACTAATGAGTTGTTATTGTGCGCATGTATACCAAAAATTGACGAACATGAAAATATCGCAATTCAAGTTTAAACTGTATAAGCACAAAAATGCCACTCAGGACAAGTTTAAATGTTATTGAAGTAAAGTTAGCGCATACAAGGACTATACATACATAAAATTGTAATAGATATTCGAAATCTATAGAATGCTGGTGTCAATGAACGTAAGGTAATTAAAAACAGTCGTAACTCAACAATTGGCATCAATCACAGTCTTTAAAAGGCCAACTAGACCAAATATAGTTGAAAACCAGCTACTTATGATTTAGCTTACATACATGGTGTGCACAGTCTAGAGGTATCCAGTGTTATTTTGGCATCGTTGGAACATCGTTAAGACTTCGAGTGCTGGAAACTTGGAGTTTTTCCTGTATATATGGCTTCTATATAAATCTCAACCAACATCTAATATCTCACATCGATCTTGTAGTTCTTAATGGAATAACTAGAATGTTATATCCACATTTGTTGTTTTATATGAGTCTAAGGAGTATGAGTTCTATACGACGAACTTACTACTTGAAGGTGTGTATATAGAAATATAATTCCCAGCGAATCGTAATCCAATATAATATTTCTATATCAGTATTGAGGAAATTAAATATGGGAGTTCTTATAGCAAGCCTCATATCAAAAATCAATTTCAAATCAACCCTTGTCTAAGAATACAGGGAATTTCAGTAAGAATTCATTTTCAATATCTACACTACCGTTTAGGAGTTACAGGGTGATTACGAAAAAAGCTAGTTTTTTTTACAAAATACCCTGTATCTTAAAACTACAGGGCGTACGGTCACAGTTAAGAGCCACATTATAAGCAGAACTTCATGGCCTTTCCAATGATTGCTCAACCAGTCCCATAACCCTCTCCCATCAAGATAAGAAAATCCGAAATTTGTAGTTTAGGCTACCATGATTCTTAATGCGAGGGGCGTATGGGGTGGGTTGAGCTGGTGTTGGAAAGGCCATGAAGTTCTGCATAAAATAAATTCTTAACTGTAGATACAGGTTGTTTTGTGAAAAACTAACTTTTTCTTAAACACCCTGTTACTCCTGAACGGTTGATATTGCCCCCCCCCCCCCTGCCACACAATTGTTGGTTCATCTATGTGCTTCCCTTGAATATGATAGATGATTTTATAGTTGCAGAGCCTCTGAATTTGATGGAATTAGGCATAACGAATAGAGATCTAGTTGGATATAGGCACGGAAGTTTTTGCAATTCACACAAAGTTCTCATCTCCAGATAAAGTATATGTTTCCGAATGGTGGCTCAAATGTAAAATGCCTCCCGAAATGCATCGTGCCGTTAGGGATCTACATTGTCTTGTTCATTGGAAGGCCTTAGAATATCGCACATTTTTCAACATTCGATTTCTTGGATTTTTGTTTCATTTTTCCTTCGTTTATATATAAATTAGTATTCATGACATTTTTTTTGATAAAATTAGGATTAAAAAAAAATGAGTTAAGATTCCCAAATTTAAAATTTCTTGAGCCATTATTTCAGGGCAGGGGGGTAGGAATGGAAAAATTTATAGACTACTGGAAAGGTCCAATCATTATGAATCGAAGAAATTTTTAAACTATCATCAGACGGTGCAACATTCAGAAGTCACAGGATGATCTATGAAAACATACCCATATATCTTAAAGTCCCGTTATAAGACTACGACCGCCACCTCCCAACCCACCCACCACCAATGCAATGATTGGTTCGCCTAAGTATGATATTTTGCTCCAACCCTTTTTAAACCCACTCTTCCAAAGTCTAATCATATGTTAAAATGTTCGCTCAGACTTAATTCCTTCAAACAACGAGGTTTCTCAAGAATCCATTCTGGGTCCCTCACTTCTTAATCTGTACAACAATGATTTGCCTAAGGTAGTAGGCAATACTGATATTCGCATCTGTGCAGATGATATACAGGTCTACTTAAGTCATTCAATTTATTAATCTGTTAACCGGGGAACAGATGTAAACAGCGATCAAGTCACAGATTGAAAAAACGTGAATGAACATGTACATGATCCAGAAAAAAATATGATGCCATATAACCAAGCTAGGATTTAGTATATCAGAACTATAAGCGTAATGTCTAGTCATGTCCATTTAAGTAGTATGCCAGGTACGATGAAATATTTCGTCAAAAGCAATTAAGCAATTAAATTTTCAATTAGTCCTAGGCGCAAAGACTTAAGGCTAGGTACCAACTCAAAAGGCATTATTTTCTTTTGTCCAACAATTGATTTTTCTACGTTACCTGTAATAACGTTCAGTAGCATCATTATCCTTTATTTGAATAAGATCCGTAATTTAGCTGTTGTTCTTAATGCAATGATGGCATCAGTAAAAATTAATCTGTCATCAGTAAAATTTCATTTGTCTTAAATTTACGAAGGTTTTCAGCATCTATGTTCATCCCATAGTGTATACTTTCGCCTGAAATTTTTCGTGACTTAATAAAATTCCTGGTACTATAATTAAATTTTGTGGACTAACCCCTTCAATATTTTTGGCACCAATAATAGTTTTTCAACAATCTCTTCGAGATAGCGGTTTTTAACGCAGAAAGTCGAAAAATTCCGAATTCTAAAGTTATCTTTCAGAAAAGCTTGTTAGTTTTCAAATTTGAAATTCATTATTGTTAATTTAATTGGGTGTTTACTTCACTTTAGACTAAAAATTGTATACTTTATAAAGACACAGTCAAAAGTTGCATATCCGATATAGAGTTACTGGAGTAGCTTAGATGACATTGGGACATAGGAAATATGCCGCTTTGAAGAAGAAGCAGACTCAGAGAAACTTTTCGGCATCAGCATTAATCAGCCAAATTAGGAACTTATCATTGTTATTTACCGGTATGTTATTGTTAAATACCTGCAGTCAAAAATATGTTTTGTCAGAAGACTTTTATTTTGGCAATTATATCCTAAGAAAAAGTGTTCCCTCCATAAAAGAGCCTCAGCATTTCTTGATAACGAAGCACGCATATTTCAAGACAAAAATCGGTTAGAATGTGAGTTGTAGGTAGGTTTTAAAAATATTTAATAAATTATTTGCTAATTTTTTTCAATATTTGAGATCATTTACTAAAAGAAAAAAAAACTATATGGCCCTTAACATGCGTAAAGCTCAGACGCAAAACTAAATACTTTTTCAATTACACAAATCAGGATTATCTTACGCGTATGTCAAAGAATGTAACAACTCCCTCTTGAGCAAGCATAATATATATTTTTAGTCCTTAATTTGCTTTCACATCAACGATGCATTAACTTCCTGGGAAATTCGGAAAAAAACACATCCACTTTAGCTACTATTCGAATAGGTAAACTTCATTAAAACAAAAAAAATGCGATATCATATAGAGAGTTCGTCATCGTGAATACTTAAATTTCTCCATAAGAACTGTTCAGCATAAAATCTACCTCGAAAGCTTCAAAATAGGATAGAAAAGGGCATGTTTTAAAGGTATAATGAAAATAACGATTCGAAGTGAAGAACAAAAACTGGCGGCCCGAATGAAATATACTTTCAACAAGAACTGAATCTATTTCCCTGACTCGGTCGTTGGGAAAACACTAAAAACACTTCAATCGCGCCAAGAATTCTGCATGAATCTGCAAAGTAACAACCCAGAAATGAAGCCATTTCCTAAAAAATAATTTCCTGTGATATCTCGTGTGTCGACGACAGAGGATCCAGAATCGGTTGCACAACCACAACCACAGCCACATCTATATCGTCCTTTAGACTAACTGACTGACTATGGTAAGATGCCGAAGACCCGAAGCTCCGAAGCGCCCTATCCTATCCACCTCATTTTGTGTTCCCTTTTTTTTTCCAACTGTGTAATTTAGATAAAATTTAACCATTTCAGCTCCTTGAGAATTTTTCCCCGGGAATCGATTTTAACGATGAATATAAAATCAAATGACAGCGTTTGGAGTTTTCATTGAATCTGATTTGCATTCAATGCAGTTGCTCAATCACAAATTCCATCAGCGCAAGGATGATGTTATTTTTTTGCCTCCATGCCGTCAAGGAAACGCTAAATTTTTTTGCTAGAAATGTCGACAGGTTTTGAATGCAAGAATCTTTTAGAGTGAATCGCAGCAATTTAACGACGATGACGAGTCGTCTTGTTGGTTACTTATACAATAGGGTTTCGATATTTTGCTTATTTATAACAAGGTTGGATCATCATTTTAATGGGCTTCCTTCAGATTTTTTGATTTCACGAAGAATCACTTTTGTTCCCGTCATTGATGATTTCAAAAGATTCTATATTTTCATGTGCGTCCAACTATAATAATTCAATTAGTAGATTCTTTAGTTGTTTAGACCTAATATGATGGTCTTACTTTCTATGGGTTTAAGGATAGTATTTTTCAAGCTGTAATTAATTGACACAGTCATGCTTTCAGAATAGTTATTTCTAGACTATTCAAAATAAGTAGACTACAAGTTATGATTCATATTACTGCTTTTATGAGCGTCAGTCACAAGTTAAGATAAACAAGACCCTGAATAATGTCAATGAACAGAAATGTTATTATTTCTCGTTAATTGAAAAAAAAATATTATGTATTGAAATTTGACCCCATATGAATAACCACTGTTATGGTATAACATATAAAACATATCTAGTAACTTAATATGCAGTTCACAGTGTCACAATAATGGTCATGCCACATATTGAAATCTCAAGCCATGCATAAAACATAACTTTCTTAGTTAGCTTATCGAGCTGCTGCATTGTAGGTATTGCATAAAAGAACTTTGACTAACATCTGACCAAGTCGTAGTAGTCGCTATAAATTTTATTCTTATAAAGTGATGTCTTTATCACAAATTTTGAGTTTCATTTTCTTTTGCATTCACATTTTCAAATCTTAAATTATTCACTTGATCATAATATCTATTAAGAATTTTGTCTAATGCTTTATAAAATGGCTTCTTGTAAAATCAATTATTAAAAAAGAACTTAAAATAATTAATTTCAGTCAAACCAAGCTGTCCGCCCTTGCACTCGTAACTTTTTTTTAAATACTCAAAGTTACTTTGACTTTTTTAAAAGTAAACATTTTGACATTTTGACCTATACATAGCCGTTAGAGTTTTCTTCACCAGAGGCATAGTCTATTTAGTTTAAAGTTTTAAGCATGAAACATATTTTATTTCCCATAAGGCGCACTGTTAAAAAGCTTTCAAGTAATACGTGTATCATACATCTTCAATTTATAACGCCATGACCCAAAACCCTCGAAAAATATTTCCCAAGCTATGAAACAGAGATCTGTATGTGTGCGTGCGAGTCCGTTTTCTAACATGTTGTATATTGACACTTATGGAAAAGTGCCAGACATTGACTTAATATTTGGTATGGAGCCTAAACTACTATCCATACAGGAATATTGTGTTCAATTAAATTTAAGCTTGGCTTCTTACCTTCTCAAAGGCTACACTTACTATACACCTCGCTTAACAAAATAATAAAATTGTTTTGATTACAAAGTAACCTTACCAATTTACGCTCAATAACTTTCAGCTGAGTAATAGTTGCAATAGTGTATGTGCGGTCGTAGTGCGAATCTGTGGGCAGACTGATTCGAGTTCATCGTTTTCAAATTTGTCGTTTGGGAAATCGTAGTTATTTGGTTAAAATGAGTTTTTTTAAATAATTTTGTTATGAAAGATATAAAAATTTGATTACAGTTGGGAAGATAAGAAAGCAAGCTAAAGATTATCAGAAGATTATTTTTCCTATGTGAATAGTACTTTTAGACGCAAGAGCCTACCAAACATATTTTAATGTTCCATAAGAGCACTGCAAATATTTTGGGGCTGTCATGTGGAAATGAGCGAGTCTGTTTCATGTCTTGGGAAGTATTTCTCGTGGATTTTGCATGACCTGTAAAAAAGCAGGCAGTGAGCAATGAAGGCAATTATACAGGGAATCCGGTTAATTAGTAGGATGAAGTATGTCATTGGAATCCTTGGAGTCTCTTGGTCAAACTTTTAATTAGACAACCCCCCCCCCCCTCATAAAATCAATCCTACCCCTTAAATTTGCATTTGATGATGTTTCGTTTTCAAAGGAAGTGTTTCACTTAATGCTCATAGGTCCTTTCAAGTATATGAAAGGGCCAAACTTGAGCAGTTGTTCATCCTTTTCTTTTTTCTTTTGCCTACTTTCCTTGATCTTGTAAAATTTTTACACAAAAAAAAAACAATAATAATTTTTTTCTTGAAACTTGTGACCTGTTAACAGAGCGTTAAAACAAAAAAGGGAAAAGTAAAATCAAAATTATCGAAAAAATACTACGCACAAATATAATTTAAAACACGAGAAAAAGTTATAATTGGTGTAAGCCTCCTTGTTGGGGATCTTTCGTCTCCCTGCCTGAAAACAGTACCTTAAGTGAAAATATAAGTGAAATGAAATGAAAAACCAAAGTTTTACATGGCAACACCAAGTACATTTTTGAATTTGTATTTATAATTTTTATGAAAACACCTTGTACAAACTTTCAGCTCTATACGGTGACGGCCTCTCGGGGAGTGTCCATATAAATCGTTTTGGAGTTACATGATGATTAAGGATAAAAGCTAATTTTTCACAAAACAACACACTGGATCTTAAAAAGTACAGTGCGTACGCTCACTCACAGCTAAGATCTTATTGTATGAAAAACGTTATGGCCAACGACTGCTCAACCAGTCCGACACGCCTCTTCTCTCAGGAGTTATGCGGGTCTACACTCAAAATTTCGAATTTTCTTACCTTTTTGTTTTACTTTGACGTCCAAATTTTTTTGCAAAAAGGTCGTTAACATAACTTTTCTTTATAAAAGCTGTAAACTGTAGACTCTTCTATTTAATTTGACCTAAAACACTCCATTTAGTACCTGAAGCCACTAAGGAATTATTAGCTCGCAACCTATTCAGGTCGTGCCAAAATTAGCTGATTTTTTTCTCTTGAGAATAGGTTAAGAGCTAATAACTCTTTAACGGCTACTGATAGATACATAGGTGTAATAGGTAAAATTAAAGAGGAGAGCTACAGTAACAGTGTTCAGTTTTTATAAAAAGTTATGTAAATGATCCCTTTGTAAAAAAAAAAAAAAAATTTATAGTTTAGACTCCCATAACTCCTAAGAGGAGACGGTAGACTGGTTGAGCAGTTGTTGAAAAGGACATGAAGTTTTGCATACAAAAGGCTCTTAACTGTAACTCAGAAATGATTGATATGGTCCCCCACCCTGCCATACAATTTTTTGTTTGCCTGGGTGAGTACTATCACCTCCTGCTCTACTGACCACCATGGAAGAAACACCCTGTATAGTGAGAAACCAACAAGTCGTATGGCAACACCCAGGAGGGGTGGCCCGATTTTGTTCATCTGTGAAATTGCAATTACTATTTTTGCCGTGTACAAAATTTCAGCTATCTACGAAATTTTTGAATGCAACCCAAAAATAGTTACCTGATTTGTCCATTTTTTAACTTAAATCTGGAATTTTTTTAAAAAGACTTGCCCAGCTTTCTAAATAAACGCGTTCTCAGCTTATTGTGAAGACAAAGGGATCGACAGATGGGCAGACAATTTGTTCCTGCTTATATTTTGTTCTGCTTTTATTGTATCCCCCCACCAAGAGGTTAAAAAACAAAAGACTAATAAAAAATATTTTCTCACGAGACACACTAAAAGGCAAAAAAAGAGGGAATGCTACCGGTCCTTAATGTACACAATTTTTCCACCTGCTGGAAGTTTTCTTCCATATTGGTTTAAGAAATCTTTAAAATCTATTTTTTTGGGGAAATGTTAGCGATGGGTTGACCTCAATTATTTTACATGCCTCCAGCCCAAAAATTTAGCTATAACCATAGCTATAATTTTTTTTTACTATCTTCTTATCCTAGCAGGTGACGATAATAGGATAGATAGACTAGAATTTAAATACCGTAATCATCGAACAAACCCGTAAGTCACGAATCCTCAAGCAATGGTATCTGGTAGGATTTGAACGAATCAATGATTGCTTTCACTCCTCTTTTAAAAAATTAGAGCGTCCTCAAATGATATAGTCCACAGATGACTTTTATATTTACAGTTCTTTTTCGATTTCTAATAGTTAGTCCAAAGATTGAAAAATAAAAGTAGTTAGGCGTAGAGATGTTCCCCACGATCCTTCGGCTCTTATAATTTTCACAAAATTTACCATCCCAAAAAAAAACAAAAAATTCAACTCACATTTATTTTATGATTGTACAATTCTGTCATTCATTTCAACTCTCCTCCATTTCATAGGTATTATTAGTTTTAAAAAAGCCCTCCCTATAATAAGATCTCATTAATAATGCTTACCGTTAGATTGCTTGAGAACTTCTCTCGGTTGTATTAATGGCAAAAGCTCTGTAAGTCATTAATGTGAGACTTACTACCGCAAGCCTGTAGTTCGGGGACCCTTAAACGACGACACGGTAGCCATCTCCGTAAAACCAGCAAGCAATGAATAATTTAATTTTACTCGAGTTGCACTGGAACTTCGGGTGCGGACCTTCCTTGTCTAGGGGAGTTGTTCAGCTAATAACAACCGCAAAAGTAGCAAGGACGATCTCCCAATTTTGGGAATATGCAAATGTCTGCTGTTCTGCGTTCTTATTTAATTTATATTTTCAAGTTATAGTTTCAAAGATGACTTTTCGGATGAAAATGTTTCTTGTCGGTGTCTGGGAATTATCTCAGTGCGACCGTTAACTACATTTTTTATGTGTTGTAAGTGATTATATTTCATCGGCGACCTTCTGAGCAGGGAGTTCATACACTTTTTTTTTAAATTACATCAGTTTGAGTGTATATAGTAACTTCATTGAATTGGTAAAAAGGGTTAAAGATTATGCATTTTTTGTATAAAATTTTATCGACCAAAGACAAAGGGTAATTTTTGTGGTACTCAAAACTGCTCGAGTCATAACTGACAACATCATGTTGATAGGTAGTCTACTCCATAACATCATAGCTGTTAAAATGTTACAGTTTGAAACAAGTCACTACAAATCAAAAACCTTAACACCCACTTTAATCAGTCATCTTACTTTCGTTGTAATCTTAGGCAGAGCTGCGAAAAATAAAGATTAATTAACTTCAGTTAAATTATTTTGATTATTATTTGAAAATTAAATTTGAGTTAACGGAACTTTAGATTACTGTTTATCGATTAAAAGTAATCTTATAAAAAGTTCATTAGCTTTACATTATGTAATAAAACAATCAATTATATGAACCAGAGGAACCTTTAGAACCAGTCAATCTGTTTTTGATGAATGTGGATTGGGAGGAATTATACGGCAGATCAAATACCCTCCACTGTTCTTAACTTAACTAACTATTTGACATTTATTAAATTTTATTTCATTTATTCACACCTCAGAATGTTCCGGCGGAAATAAAGAACTAGAAAGGAATAAACAGAATATTCCGTATTAGTAAATAAACAAACACATTTGGTTTGTTCTGAACTTTTAAATAAATAACGAATTATTTATAATTAAACCAAAGTCATCTGAAGTGTCATTCAAAGTAAAAAGTCTGTTCTACCGAATGAACTTATGATCGTAACGATTCTTACGGAATTAACTCTCTAATTCCCAATGGTTCCATATGGTTCCATGTACCATCCTATTCAGTGATTCCGAAATGGTATTGGAAAACTGGCAATAATTTTATTTTTATTCCAGATGAAAATTTGATGGTTTTTCTACCTGCTTTGCTGCATAATGCACCGATGCATTCGATATTTTACTTCAAATTGCTTAAAGAATTCAGTCAGAAGGCGACTACCAGGGTAGCCAGATATGACATATAAGCGACAAAACAACGACAAATTTTTGTCAGTTGTCGACAGAATTATGTGACACATATGATTTGAAACTGTATTCACGGCTGACGCCAATTTTCACATAATATATTACATAAACCATATTTAAGATTGTCACAGTAATGTTAATAAATTCTATAACATTTGATTCACTTATATTTGTGACATTTAAATGTCGACATTTTGTAATAACAGTATGTATATAGGTATTGAAAACAGAACTTTAAAAAAATACACAAATTTTTGAAATTTTTTTTATGAACATTTTAAAATGAAATCTAGTGCAACGTCCTCAGCAATAATTATTGCAGATAATTTTATGATATCTGAAAACCAGGAAAAATAAAAAATACAAACAACTGAAACTGTAATTATAAGAAAAATTAATAATATTATTACTAGCGTGGCCTTAGTTCGTTATTTAAGACACAATATTTCAGACATCATTAACAAGTTCTTTCTTTATTTAACTTTACTGTTTACTCTCACAAATTCACAAACAATCAAATCAACTCTTTATTTATCGCTACTTCTAATTATCACAATCCGTTCACTTCACTGTCTGAAATTAGACTCCGCCTTCTGGATGTGAATAGCGCCGTATTTATACTCTTCAAATTATACTAGAACCTTCCTGAATATTCCGTTTCCGAAACCAAGGTTTACTAAGATGTCACTAGCTTAAAGTTGATTCCATTTCCAACAGATGTCGCTTGTGTCACTTTGTGGAACGTAACAATATCAATGTACGTATAATATTGCCAGAGAACTGAAAATACAAGCTGATGTCAAACAGTCGGTTAATAACACGATAGATGGTGTTTTTAATACTTTTCCCTTCGATAATTTTAAAACGCAATCAATCACACGTTTTTCTAGTAAGATTAGTCATCACACAACGAAATTTTGTCACAGTTTCTTGTGAAATTTTTGTCAATAAAGAATGGTGTCAATATTTCTACTTTTTTGTGACAAATTTTCGACATTATTTTGTGATGACATTTCTTGGCTACCCGAGTACTCTGTTGTTAAGCCGGTGGTGTGCAGACTGCATCAAGAATTCTCGTCTGGGATGGCATATTGGCTTCCACCATATTGTAGAAATTAAGTGTAGTGTTCCTGTTGTTTGCGTCGCCATTTGAACCTTTTACGTCTAATTGTTTTTGTAATTTTGTCGTTGCTCTCCATATAAAACGGGTCTAAAGTACATCACGAAAGAATGTAGGATACCTTGTCTTTTGTATACCATTGTTCAATTTTTTAGAATAATGAATGATAAGCACATTGCTCTCATTTTAGAAGGTGATGTGCCAGATGTGGAAACATCAGATAATTAGGGTGATGCGGACTTTATTCTGAATGAAAACTCGTAACATCTACGCCAGCTGGTAGAAAATATTTCTTAGGAATGTTCAGATGAGTTTAATTCTGAGGACGATATTCCACTTGTTTATTTTGCAAAACGGAAAAAAATTACGAGCCCCAAATGGAAAGCGAAAGATATTGATCATGCTCTGGTCGATTTTCTGCAATAGTTTGATAAACCAATAAGCCTTTCACTAGTTGAATATTCCTAGTTGGATATTTCATGATGCATGGTATACCAAATAAACTTTTATTCAACACAAATCACCGATCGTTTAATAAACACAACATTTGAGGAAATAGAGACATTCGTCGGAATAAATTTATTAATTGGCATTATAAAACTACCCAGCTAGAGATTATACTGGGCTGAATCAACAAATATTCCCACCATCTCTTCAACAATAAGCTGAAATACATTCGAATTAATCAAATGATTTCTATATTTTAACGACAATAGCCAGATGTAAAAGCTTGTAATCAGCCAGGGTACGATAAACTGTACAAAATTCGACCATATATTGATTCACTCCGACATAATATGTTACAAACCGAAGCTGAAGAATGGAATGCCATTGACGAAATGACTGCCGTTAAGTGGTATGACAATAAGCCTATACATGTATAGTTGTATGAACTTACATAGGTAAAGACCCGCTTGAAAACGTGGACAAATGGTCAACATAAGACTAGAAATATGTGTCAATACCTTTCCCGGTTGTCGTTAGGGTGTAAAATAAAGCGATGGGTGGAGTGGATTTGCA
The DNA here is from genome assembly GCA_963930735.1 of Dioctria linearis. NCBI lineage: Eukaryota > Metazoa > Arthropoda > Insecta > Diptera > Asilidae > Dioctria > Dioctria linearis. The sequence continues at coordinate 33,780,131 of OZ005742.1, read as the reverse complement.
AGATATGCATATGGAATTATATCGGAATAAGACAAGGTCTCGAAAGGCTTATATTTGGCTTCTTATCCTCTTTAGGATATGGCTGTGGTCAACCCTTGGCTAAATAGACGTGAATGCAAATTATCTTCTCTACTTGATTAAATGTACTAAATCCAAGCTAGGGTTATGTTAACTAATAAGAGAAATTGCTTTTATAACTAACATAATAAATATAATTGAAACATTAACAAATTTACCACTGGTGCCAAATGGAACCACCAAAATTGTCGAGAATACTTCACAGGCCATGAAACAGATTCCTTCACCACCACATGAGAGCCCCAACGGATTCCTAACATTCTAAAATATTGGCAGTGTTTTTATGGATGATTAACAAAAGTTTGATTTGAATAGCTCTTCCGTCTAGAACTACTATTCATGCAGAAAAATGGTGTTCTGATAATCTTAGGCTTGCTTTATTATCTTCCGAATCGAAATAAAATTTTAATAACTTTCCTAACAAAAGATTTATCTGAACCAAATGACTACGATTCCTCAAACAAGAACTATCAGCTGTGTATGTGCCGTCGAGGCATTCCATGGTCTGATGAAATCGAGTAGCTACCTACAGACTCGGACTACGGCCGCACATACACTATTGCATCTATTAGTCAGCTGAGAGATATTGAGCGTAAAATGGTACGGTTACTTTGTAATCAAAACTATTTAATTATTTTGTTAGTAAGTAGCCTTTGGGAAGATAAGGAACCTGCTGTAGATATATAAAGTCAATGTTCCGCACTTTTGCATAATTATCAATATAAAACATTTTACAGAACGGACTCCCAAGGTTAAACACATAATGAGTTTGAGTAACGCCGAAATGCAAAACAATTACGGTAAATCATACCATTTAAACTAATCATTTAAATAGAATTTTGTTTTTGGTTCTGACAAATAAAACGTTAAAATAAGACGTATGTAATAAAAAATAAAACAAACTTTTAAAAACTACTTATTCACTAAAATTTAAACTATCATAAATTTATTATTTAATTTAAAAAAAAAAATTTACGTCCAATATAAGACTCGATTCCACAAAATTATAATATGAATTAATTTATTATTTTATTAATTTAAAAGAAAAAAAGACAAAAGGCTAGAATTGGTCTAAGACAAATTCTTATGATCCCCACATTGTAAAAAAATGCACAAATTGTTGCCACAAAGCTGCCGCACTTTTTCCCTAACATCGAAAAATATCTATGCTTCGTGGCAACAATTTGTGGATATTTTTTACAGTGTAAATGAAGGTCCGTATATAATTTCGAATGGTCACACAACTATGCAAGTTTGATTTTTGAAGTGATTTTTTGTATATATATTTCTAGAACGGTTCGTCGGACAGTAAAAACGGTTATAAGCAATTTCATAAGTTTTAATATTCTGAAGAAACTTGTAGTACTACAAAAATGTGTATAACTTATCATTTTTACAGTAGGTATACGTAAAAACCTGAGCTTTTATATTTGCAACACCAAAAAGTATTTACTCGATTTAGTTCATTTTTAACGTTTTATTTAGTATTACTGTGAAAACACCGTGTATAAAATTTCAGCTCTCTACGTCGACGCGCTCTCTGGCAATGTTCAAATATATACATAGTACGAAACGAGATTTGTGTATGGCAACCCTACAAAACAGTGTAACGTCGGTTGTTGGTGTGGGGTTAGTCAGGAGAGATTGTCCAGGGCCGTTTACCGACGTTGCTAGGTTCAGAGTGCTGTTCTAGCTCTGCGGTTCTGGCGGTCTACGTAATACACACTACTTAGCCTACACTCACTTACTTAAAATAACTTATAACTACGCGGCGTAGGTGCGGGGTAGGAGCGATCGCTTACTATTCCTTAGACCAACACGATTAACGTGCACTTGTCGTTAGGAGTAGTCAACACGTAGGATACGAGACGGAGCGTGCGCTCACTATTTTTCTGACCAACACGATTACGTGCACTTGTCATCATAATAGACATCACCGAGGTACGGGGACGGAATGTATGCATGCGCTCGCTACTCTTCTGACCAGTATGATTAACGTGCGCTTCGTCTTCAGAGTAGCCCACACGGTACGGGGACGAAATATATATTCGTGCGCTCACTACTCTCCTGATCAACACGATTACGTGCGCCGTGCGCTTATTGATAGAGTAGCCTGCACGGGGGTACCGGACGGTATGCGTGCGCTTACTAATTCTCGGGCCAACACGATTAACGTGCGCTTGCCGTTGAATTCGTGAACAAGACTTGCGTATATGACTTGGACGGGAGATGTGTCTGGTCGCGCTGCTGGGGGGCAACTGACCAATCTTTCGGTTCCGACTAACTTTTATAACCTGGTAGTGCCACTGGTGGGGGTCAACTCTTGTTATTTTGGAGTTGTCTCCTCGCGGTCGGATATTCTGCTTGACTGAGGTTTCGACTTGTGTCTACTTGAACGCTGGGTGATCGACTGAGTGCTTTCATTACTGGCGGCCGGCTATTTATAGGCAGACTAGCTGATGGTGTCGGGTGTAGAATGTTCCCTTCTACTTTCACGCCACCAGCACGGGATACTACTGAGCTATTGATCAGTGGTGCGCTCTTCTCTCAACGGCTGGCTTAATTTGTTGCCTATTTGCTGCTAGACGACTCGTTTTCGCTGGTGTCTAGCTAGAACTTATTTAACTGCGTTACAACAGTTACCCGATTTGTCCCATTTTCGAACTTAAATTTACGTTTTTTTTTTACATCCCGTGCGCAAATTTTCTGCTCCCTAAGTAAACGTGTTTTCGAGTCATTGTGGGGACGAACAGACAAACATGCAAAAATCAAAATAACCTTAAATTTTATGCGTGGGTGTCAATCCAATTTTCTCTACTAGCATTATTTCTAGGTGTTACGAATGGAATGGCAAACTTCACAGCAAACATTTGGAAGAAAAATCTTCAGGCCGATATGTGGATGATATTGCCAATGCCAAATTATCTTCCACGCGAAATTAAAGCAAATACTGTGAAATGATTTCTTCCTTGTCTTGCGTAGACGAAAAGAAGATGAAATTACAAAGATTCATTTTCTGATTTTAAATGTGGAAGCAAGAAGACAATAGTTTCGCTTATTTGTCTTCTCTATGATACACGAATTTATCATTTGGAGGAACGTGTCATTAGACACCATGACAGTAATTAATTTGTGAGTTCACTAGTGATTCTAATTCTACCAATTCATATTAAAAAAAATTAATTAAATAAATATATACCTACTTTAAAGAAATATCATCTTTATTCTCTTATTTCGACAATGCTCTATCTCAAATATTCCCTGAGAATACTTGTGAAAGCCAATAATCATGAAGCAAGGTGTCTTAAGCCAGATGCCTGCGATTAAATTGTATTTTTGCGGTGTTATAATTCTCCGATGATGACGGAAGAGCCCAAGATGCGTTTTATCCGTTAAATGAATGCGAAAAAAAAATCATTTTTATGTGATGTAAGGTAATATAAATTTTAAACTCATTTAAACAATTTAAAAAAGCAGTTGGCAACTTATGTTCCTTTTTATAAATAGATTTGTCATTTTATTAAAAAATAAAGCCGACGCGTTTCGTTCGATCAGAACATTATCAAGACTAAATGACTACTAATTATCGATTGTGATTGTGCTGACTAGATGCTCTAGGAGCTGATTTTAACTATAACAGTGTAGTAGAGGGCTTCTGTTGCTGAAACCAATTTTGTCATTAACTAGAAAAGTAGCATTCTTCTGTTGCTATCTGATTTAATAGATTTCATACTTGTCTAATATTTTACCACTTTTTAAGCAATGTGCCAGTTCCATGTTGTTTAAATTAGCTTAATGTTTATTATCGCGTAGATATTTTGCAAAGCCAGAGTTGGGTTTATTCGATTGACTAAATTTTATGTGTTCAGAAAATCTTGTCTTAAGATATCTTTCAGTCTTCCCTATATAAACAGCTTGGCAATCATTACATCTTATAGACTCCACTTTTATCCACTGTATTAATTTTAGGTTTTATCTTGTTATTGGATAGCAAATTTTTGAGAGTATATCTATTAGAAAATGTTGGTATTATATTAGCGTTTTTTAACGTAGTTTTGAATTTATTAGATAAACCTTCTACATGTGCAATTTTCTTGTAAATATATGGCATGTAGCTTATTAGTCCGTACTGAAGCGTAAATGGTATCGACAACTTAATTGAAAGATTTTTTCTTTAGAATACAGATAATTGTACTCTCTTTATACCCATTATTTATTGCTATAGTCAATATGGTGGACAATTCTCTATTAAAATTAGATACACTTTAATAGTCTGTCAATCATACAGTGATAAGATGCCATTTTTGTATTCCAAGGATGACAAGATTACTTGGAATTACAGTGCCAGAAAATGCTGATTTTCTAAAAATATTGCAACGTAATTTGTTATTGTTATTTTTAAGCGTGAGATCTAAAAAATTGATTTTATTATTGCCTAGTTCTACAGTAAATAAAATTTTTTTTGGCTAGTTTATTTTTGCCGATTTATTTATGTAAAATTTTTGAAGAGAATTCCTGCTCAACGAAAATGTAGATACATCGCAAACTGAATCTAAGAAAGCTTATTATTCACTGCAAAATAAGGGAAACCAGTGTTGTTCTTCTACGCGTAGACTTCCATTGTCTACTCTTTAGCGTAGACATTAGCGTAGATAAACAAATTATGTGTAGACAATGTCGACAATGTCAACTAATGTGTCGACAATGTCCACTATTGTGTCAACAATGTAGATTTTGTACTCTGTTAAAAACAAAACGTTTAGTTAGTTCGTGAAGTGGTATCTTATTCTTATGAATATTAATAAAATAAGTTTAAGACAAGTAATAATTATAAAATATGCCAGGTAGACCGAAACATAAAGCTTTCGATGAAGTTGGATTCGATCTGGAAAAATCAATTTTTTTTTTTTATTTAAGGAACTCAATAACACGGAACGCGAAAAGAAGATTGGGACAGTTTTCAAAAGACAACCTCGTTCTTCGAAAATCTATACATGAGAGGTATAATAAAAACCATGAGCTTTTTGGAAAATATGCAGTAGTAATTCATCACCTCAGTCCAAGTTGGCCATAAAATTGTTGCAGAATCCAGCATCATCTGCCCAACTAGAAAGACTTTTTTCAAGCTGGTCATACGTTCATTCTCCAAGCAAAACTCGGTTAACCTTTGACAGATCTAAACGATTACTGCATATTTATTATTCTCTTAGCATTAAGCATGATGTATACAACGAAGATGCTTTAATCTTATTAATTTTTATTAATCTCAATAACTGTTTTTAATTTAAATTGCTGGTGTAATTCCAACTAAGTTACTCATATACTACAATATATGTACATCTTATTTATTCTATATTCTCTTTATGCTTACTATTATCTATCTTTATTCTCAGCTTCAATAAATTATGTCGGTTATTATCCGAGTCATTGTTTTTGGTGCACTTATAATCTAATTCCTAACTAACAAAGTATAATAAACCCTTTGAATTTTCTGCCAAATTTTAATTCTTACTTTGTCTACGCGTATAAAATATAATGTCGACAATACTGTAGTCTAAATCATTTGGATTACGTAGCACAACACTGAGGGAAATATATTTCGGATTTGCTAACCCTTTTTCTTAACAACTTTAGACATAAGCAAGCAAAGAGTGTATAACTTTTTTAAAAATAATTTAAATTTTGAAACTCGGTAGACTAACGGAACAAAGAAAGGGCAAAGATGTAAAGAGAATCGCTCTAGATCAGCAGATTGTAGTAACAACACATTCAAAAGTTTCTATGCATGCATTTGCATTACTGCCATCCGAAAACTTCTATGCAGTATTTGGTGCCAGATATTAATATAACAAAAATGGACAATTGGTACATCCAACAATATTCAATTTCCGTTAAACTTCATAAATACCAGAGATATTTAGCATACACTTCAACTTGTCTTTTTTTAAGCCGAAAAAAAACTATATGACATCTGCGCAAAATTGAAGAACTTATGTTCCCCAACAAATACTGAATGTTTGGAGTTGGATTAACAAAAACAAAGCAATTCTGCTGCCAAGCCTTAAAGGGGAACGGATCTCGAGGAAAGGATCTCAAGTTAAGATCAATGGGTTTAAATGTAACAGTTAACATATATCATATGATTTACAAAATGTATTTGTTCTCTCCCACGCGTCTCAAACTTTTTATATAAGCGCAAATGCAGCGTATAGAATTTAATAGCACATTGCAGTTTGAATAAATTGACGTACTGCAGTAATTGGAATGAATTCCAAAATGGACGATCAGAAAATGACATTGCTAGTGCCTTGGCTCACATTTTGGAAAAAGTCTTGGAAGATATTACAGAAATAACTGAAATTTTATTGTGGTGAGATTCTTTTGCCTCATAAAATAAGACGAGAATAGATTGACATCCTTGGCACTACTACAATTTTTGAATAGTGATTCACAAAATACTATTCAGAAACGTGTAACTCCCAGTTCAGCAATTGAATTGTGTTCACAGAAAGGATTGGAAAATATTTGAAAAATTTTGAAATTTACAATCCTGTTTCTTTATCAATATTGTTAAAAAAAACCTGAAGATATTGCAGATGAAACTAGGAATATTTTCATACTTTCCTATGAAGTGGAAAAAAGCAAAAGTTATTTTTATTCTAAAGCCTAAAACATCCCCAGGTGAACCATATAGTTACAGACCTATTAATCCACTTATTGTTAGTTCGGTAGGTAAAGTACTGGAAAATTGTAAAATTAAAATCGTTAAATTTGAATCGGATAAAAATCTATTTCTAAATTAACAGTTTGGTCTTAAAGGCAAATCTTCGACGCTATTACCAGAATAATACAGTATATAAACAATAGTCTAATTGCACAATATTCAACTGGTATAGTTATCTTAGATATCCATGCAGCTATGTATTAATTCAGTATGGTCTAATATACCTACAAGATTCACAAAATGAGTTTTACGCTATATATTGTTCAAATTATACAAAATTTTCTATATGATAGATACTTCAAAATACGGGCGAACCATAAGTGTCCCAAGTCCAAAAATGATCGGAAAATAGGGCACTAAAATCGGTCCTGAGTCCATCTGAGCACTAAGAGCGCCTTCTTTAAAGACGTTGAATTTCAAGATATATGAGATCCCAAACATAGTCCTAACGGTCTAAAATATTTGCAGCGTCTTATGTAAAACTGACAAAAGTTTGATTTGAATAGATCCTGCGTCCTAAACTACTACATTACAATAATACAATACAATATGGCAGAGTACAACAAGACCTTTCAGTTTGTACAATAATAACAATTTACAAAATTTGGCAAATAAATAGACAACTACATATTAATTAATAAACTTAAAATTAAATTAATAAATAATAACTATAAGATGAAATAGAATAAAAAAGAAAACATAGCTACCAGTAAATCAGTAAGTCACGTGAGCGCACACATACCTACGAAGAGTCATTACAGGTTAAATACTGAAATAAACGCCACCTGAACACGTCAATCGAGATCGTACGCTGAAAATCAGCGGGCAATGAATTCCATAGACGAAACGCTCGAACAAAGAAGGAACGTTCGCCAATTAGACTAGTGAATCGTGGAATTAGTAAGTCAAGACGTCTCCTCGAGTGCAAGGAACAAGTGAAATGTGTTAAGTAGGTAGGCTCCTTAATCCGAATTAATTTATGAAGAAAGCATATTGATCTATAGCTAAGATAAAGCTCTAGGGGACAACTTACTAATAAACAGCGATACGGAGTGATATGATCATACCGTCTCAAGCCGTAAACAAACCTTGTACAGTAATTGAACGCGAAATTAATTTTGTTGGAACAATAGGAATCTACGGAAAGGTATACCCTTATATATATATATATAAGGTTACCGAACATGAAAAATGGTAGGATGAGGGCTCTTATTAGTCTAAGCCTTGTAGAGATCGGGAGAAGTGCTGGAAATAGCCAAAGCCTTTTAAGCGTACCATAAACTTTTTTAAGACAGCGTTGGGGTGATCGCAACAAGACATGCCACTGTTAAGCATAATTCCCAAATTTTTAGTTTTGCATACTCGAACCAGAGGGTTATTGTTGATAGTGATATATCGATTCCAGTTCGTTCAACAATCATGTAATTTGATTTGGTCGCATTTAAATCAAGATGGTTACTTATAGCCCAATGGAAAACGCGGTATAAGTCATCATTTAGTCCAGAAGCGCAGTCCTCAACGAGACCGACAAGCCTAGATATATACAATTGTACGTCATCTGCATACATCTGAATGCTCGAGCTTTGGATAACTTCCGGCAAGTCATTGACAAATGCACAAAAGAAGAGTGGTCCCAATATAGAGCCCTGAGGAACACTAGAAATTACAGTAGTAGTTGTAGATAAAGAGCTCAGCACTTTAACCTGTTGCGTACGTAATGCAGTCCTAGTCTTCTTTAAAAATTCATACGTATTTTACTATTCATTCAAGAATAAAGAGATATGACTCATTGAAAGATAGGATTTCAAGCTATCTCAGAAAATGCCATCTCAAAATATGTAAGAAAAGGGGTATCAACGCTAAGGAACATATCCCTTATCTTTCAATATCTTGGAAGACGCACTTTTAGTTTTATTCACTTCTTCTCATCTTCGGAAAGTACCGATGAAGTTATACTCTCTTTACAAAACTGATTGAACACAAAACCTGACTGCTTGCTACGATGGAAAATTTAAATAACCTATAACAAAGCACAAGCTATGTTTTTCACACGTAAGAGAAAAACAAGCTACTTACCTAGAGCCCGAATCATATTGAATGGTGAAAATATTCAATAGGTTGAAAGAGCTAAATAACTCGGATTAGTACTGGTCAATACATTTAGTTTTAAACCACATGTAGCTCAAGCTATTCATAAATTAAATATCTAAGTATATTAGTATACTCTACACATTCACTAATAGAAGGTCAAACCTAAATCTAAACGATAAACCCATGATCTCTAAAGCTGTATTCAATACAATACACTACCTTTATTTCCGGATATATGTACAAAATATCAAGGATATCTAGTACAATATTAAAATGACGTCATAATAAATTGCCAATTAAAATATAACAAACTAGGGGCAGCCCGCTGTAGATGCCTAGGGTGGAGGTTGGAAGTGTTTGGGTGGTTAGATATGCATAATATCTAAGCTATCATCTGAATCGATTGCGTGATTCCGTACTTTCGGGTTTCACTCTACGTGTGTGTGTGCGTGTAACAGAGAGAGATAGATAGATAGAGATAGAGAGAGAGAGAGTGCGTGTGTACGTGTGTGTGTATTTGTGTGCAGGAGCGTGGGTCCATTTTTGAACTCGTATTTACTATTGCTATGGAAACACCATGCACCAAATTTTACCTCTCTACGTCGACGGGTTTTCAGGCAGTCCCCAAATATATAGCTAAAATCGAAATTTTTGTTTGGCAACCCTACGACGAAGTTGTCCGATTGGTCCCATTTTTTAACTTATATTTACATTCTTTTTTAAGAACGTCATGTACAAAATTTGAAAGTGTTACCAATTCTAATTTTTCTTTTCCTAACAACCTTGTGCTGACAATTATGAACAAAATTAAATAAAAATTAGCCCAATCGGTCGAATCGTTCTCAAGTGAACATTTATATGCGACAATTGGTTTTTGTTTGTATAGATTACGAACGCATGTTTTTTTTTGTTATTTTATTCTGAATTATTATTGTTATTTTTTTTATAATTTAATTTTAAAATAAAATAAAAATTAATATACAAACATTTTTTGCTAAAAATATTTTTTCATTCAGGTGATATTTGATATTCACATTTGTGTGCAAACTGAGGGTAAAAAAAATTTACAAGATCTGAAAAATTAGCGGAAACATTCAGAAAATATTAAAAAAAATCGCTGGTATCTGTCATGAAAACACTTTAGTTAACCCGACAACTATTTTTGTTCGTGATGTAAGGTTTTGTACTCTTAGAAGTCAAAAATTTTAAACTTTTGTATTTTATCCAAGCCATAAAAACAAAATAAAACAAAAAATCATACTGCAACGCACCTGATTTTACTGTCTCTCCTGCCGAACCTATTTCTATACTTACATAATATCTGTAGGTTCATAAAAATTATTTTGCTTCCATTCAAGTGGCTGAAAATCGCTCTAAAGACCAGAGAAAATCACAGAGGCCGGCTCATTTTATGAGTCTATTACTTGCCAACATTAATACAGTCATAAAATGCTGTGCTCCGATAACACCTACGATAAGGGCGCCTTTTTGGAACGTGCTGCCTCTCATCTCACTCCTACTCATCAACCATTATCGCACTTTCAATTTATTAGTTATCAAAACTTTATTATCTGGCCGAAATGATGTCAGTTTATGGGCCATAATTAGGAGAACGCCTATATGTACGCCGCCTATATTCTTGTATGGAACTGGAATAGAACATAGAAAGTGTCGTCTACTCTGTACTCAAGCTTATCTGATGAATGTGTACCTACCATTCTTTCCGCTATGGTGAATCAGTTCAATCATGATATTTACTTTTATGAGCGCTTTCCTTTTTCCAGGATGAAAAATGGGCCGCCCCTCAGGATATACACTGTAATGGAATTAAAAAAAAAAATGTGAAAAAAATCTGGTAATTTTTAATTTATACCCTACGGGAAGGTCCTAGCTGCTTTTAGCGATGATGCCGTCGCCCGTTCATATAAAGAGGGTGGGTGTAATAAAAAACCTTCGTCCGAGGAAAGGACACGTGATTTTGTGGCGCTTTTAAATATATTTTTTTGTGAAATATTTTAAAGGAAAAAGTGCTGGTGTGTTTGGTGTGAAAATAGAAAAAAAAACATTTTATAAAAGGGTTCAGCTGGACTGGAACTAATGTCAAAATTGCCAGCCCCATTTAGAGCATGGCTGTCATTATTAATTAAAGAAAAACTTTGTTTTCTTTTTATCGGTCACGTTTTTAATCCCATTTCGGGCATAATAAAATCCAAACGGGAAAAAGCCATACTTTCTGCAGTTTTTACGTGACTTTTCAGGTACCTACTCAGTTCTACAATTCCTATTTGTAAAACAAGATGGATGCCAATCATACAAGTTTTCCAATACTCCCACTAATGAGCCACCATTAAAAGTAAGTAGAGTTCTGTGGAACTAATTGCGTGGAGTTTAGAGACAAGTCTCATTCCTCTTTCAAATTGTTGTCGAAGAAATTCAATGATAATAAGAAACTTTGAAGATATCTCATTACTTTTAACTACAGTGGAAGTATAGAATGTTCATCTCATCAGTTATTTCTTGTACGTGTATATGTATGTAGATATACATTTACAGGTAGCACTTAATTGTCAACAGCATTTGTCTTATCATTTATTGATAATTTTTAATTTATCTCTTTCTGCTGGAGTATTTAATAATAATTGGAAGAAATTCCTTGTTCGTCTCACATTTAGGTTAAGATTTAAAATAATTAGTGTTGTGAATTCTCTATAAAATCTCGTCTGTTAGATTAGATTTGTGAAGGGGTGTGTAAGCGTTAGCCTCGCTATCACTGCGACCTGAAGGATCTATTGTGAGTCCCCGTTGCATTTACTCCCTTTCTAGGTTCAGACTGTTATTAAAGTCTAGAACCATTCTGGGATTGAGGTTCCACACGTAGGTTGGTGGAGTAACCTCCGCCTGGCCAATGCTTCGCAGGTGTCGATAAACTTGTTTGCCTGACGAAGTCCTTGAAGCCTTTCCCAATACATGGATTTTTGTTTATTCTCCCAGTCATTTAGGACAGCACTGAGGTAACACTTTGAAGTGCCACAAAATGGTTCTGGTCCGATAAACTGACCTTCCGCTCCTCTTTTGGATAGGCCATCAGCAATTTTTTTGCCTTTGTGGCCCTCATGTCCAGGTACCCACATGAGCATAACGTTGTTGTTCCTTGATAAGTTTTTGAGGGTTCTTAGACATTCCCAGACTATCCCTGACTTGAGTGGAAAAACCTCTTTATGCAAACGAAAAAATTTTTGAAAAAAGAAATTTCATTGCAAAAAGGGGGCGTTTCATATAAGCAGGAACCGTATAATCGTCATTACGGCTTGGTTCCTGCCTGCTGTATATGCTAAAGAAAACAGCCAAGCTGACCTCATATATAGACTTAAAAGTGTGAATTATATGAAGCGAAATACTACGTATTTACTGGAATGCATAGCAATATTTAGCCATATGCGGGTGTGCAAGATTCAACTGTGTGTTGAATCAAGATGTTGTTGATGAGGTGCAAAATTCAACCGTGTGTTGAATTGAGCTGGTGAGATTTTAAAAGTATACTTCAAGATCTATGATTCAACAGTGATGGGAGTCATATATAGCCAGGTGTTCTTCATCATTAACGTCTTCCAAACAGTTGCGTTCAACTGTACGTGTTGCATTTGACTTTTATTTTCTGTGTGACGTCCACAGATTTCATCAATAACGCAAGACGGATTGTTCTCAATACTAAAGACGATGGTTGGAGTGCAGATGTATGTATGATTCTCCGCATTCGTCCATGCTTTTAGCTCTTGTTCATTCAGATTGAAGTAGGTTTGCTGAACAAAGTCAATTCCAAATGTATAATACTTTAAATCTGCTACTGCGAAGATGTTGTCCTGTATCACTTGGGGTATTGGAGTGATGTGGATTAACTCATTAAGACTCCCCTCAACTATACTTACGTAGCCATACAGTTTTATTGTGCCGTTCTCTACGTTGATGCTTAGGATAGGTTGAGGAATCCTTTGAACAAAAAGATTTGAGCTGAGTTTTACGTGGGCCTTTGCCACAGTTCTATCAATCTCATCAGAGGTAACGAAGCTTAAAAGGTGCCCGTGTTGATGAATAGCATCCAGCCAATTACGATATTTTCCTTCCAGTTCGTCGTAGTAATCTTCAGCACTGATATATGTTGATATTACTTCAATGCTGATTCTGTTATGATCTGCTTTGGAGTACCAAGTGGCCATTTCATACCACTAGATTGGTTAATTCTTGAATTTAGAAGGAGTATTTGTTGGTATGTTGTTTGCATAAGATTTTCTTGATTATGCTGGAGGTGTTCTATGTCTTGATAGACCTCATCATTGACTCCAAATACCTTTGTTAGTGGACTCCCAAGTAAACCTCTTCTTCTTCTGATCTTTTGCTGAGTCAATTGAATTATTTGATTAGTGGCCTTGAGTAAGCTCTGTCTTCTCGTAGACAAGTGTTGAAAGAGTACATCACAGTGTGTGATGTCTGTCAGCTCCTTGTTCTTTTCGCACATTTCCTTAGTTTGTTTCCAAGTTGTGTCAATCATTTTTTGGTCCCGGATAATTTCTTCTATTTCAGTCTAAGATTTCCTCGTTTAATTTGCGCATAGCCCAAATTTTCAATGTAGAAGCCAGTTTTAAGTATGATTAATTTATAGTCCTGCACGAAAATCGTTGTTAACCAGAATATAATCAGAAGTGCTGTATGTAGCAGCTTTGTGGTACAAGGTGCGATTTTCACTTTTCTTCTCTTCGCCGGTGGATCCAACCTCTTAGTAGCATTTTGGGTAGTAGTATCTTAAGTAATTCTGTAAAAATGCTCAGGTTTCGACCAAATTTCAGGTTCTTGAAGCTTTCTAACTGTATGCGACCTCTTGCGGAACCCATGGTCAGGTTTAGACTTATGTGACGTTATCAATGTGGTGGCAGCTTTGACCTCAGTAGCCTCATTGTCTTGATTGTGTATTTCTATGGGAAGTTGGCATAATTTATTTAGTGGTCGGTTTTTTACTTGATCCTTATATTGCACTGACGCGATGCGTACGATGTTGTCTTCTCCTGGATGAAGTTGTACTATTCGCCCGAATGCCCATTTCTGAGGAGGAAGGTTTTCGTCCTTAACTAGGACTAATTCGCCTATAGCAGGATTTTCTTTCCTTGTCTTCCACTTGCTCCTTTGTTGCAGTGTGTTCAGATATTCTAGCGACCACCTTTTCCAAATATCTTGTTGATATTTTGTTAGCTGCTTCCATTTGTTGTATATCTTCTCGTTGGAAATGTCTGGCTCTGTAGGCGCTAATAGCACTCGTCCTATTAGGAAGTGTCCTGGAGTTAGGAGCTCCAGGTCTCTAGGGTCATTTGACTGCTGTCCAAGTGGTCTAGAGTTCAGACAAGCTTCTACTTGGTACAGAACTGTAGTGAATTCTTCATAAGTCAGTAGCGTTTCACCAAGCACACGTTTAAGATGTGTTTTCACAGATTACACTCCCGCCTCCCATAAGCCTCCAATATACGGGCTTGCAGCTGGAATGAATCTCCATTCCGTGCCATCACTTGCAGTTATTTGTGCGGATTGTCTTGTTGCCTGAGTAATAGCAAGCTGCAAATTTTTGTTTAATTTATTGCGAGCACCCACGAAATTAGTTCCATTGTCTGAGAATATTTGCTTGGCATTACCCCGGTAGGCCACAAATCTCTTATATGCTGCCAAGGATGCATCTGTGGTGAGGTCGCTAACTAGTTCAAGGTGAACGGCTTTAGTTGCCATGCAAACAAACAATGCGATATAGCCCTTTAGAGTTTTTGTTCCTCTTCCTTTAGTCATTTCTGTGATAAAAAGTCCAGCATAATCAACTCCACAATGAGAGAATGGTGTGGATGGGGTTACTCGCACTGCTGGTAAATTTCCCATTAATTGGTCTGAAGGCTGTTGACGATGTCTCAAACATTTGATGCATCTATGAATTCTTGATTGCACAAAACGCTTGGCATTGATATTCCAATATCGAGATCTTACGTATCTTAGGGTGAGTTGTGTTCCGCCGTGCAGAGTTGGTTGATGCGCGTAGTCAATTATGAGGTTGGTTATGTGGTGCTTTTGCGGAAGCAGGATTTGGTGTTTTGCATCCTCCGATAAGTTTGAGTGTTGCAGTCTCCCTCCAACAAGTAAAATTCCTTCAGCGTCAAGTACTGGGTTGAGAGAGAGAAGTTTGCTGGACTTCAGCAACGACTTGTTTTTCTTGAGTGAGCTTCTTTCCTCGTGAAAAGCTTCTTCTTGTACAATTCTCACAATGCAGAGGATTGCTTCTTGTATTTCCTCAGAAGTGAGATATTTTGATGATGTTTTTTGCGGCCTTCTACAATGTTCTATGAACCTCCTACAATATGCGATTGTTTTTATTTATCGAATGAAGGACGAGCAGTTGAAAATTCCTGAATTGGACACTTGTTTTTGTTTTCTTCCCCTGTGGTAGGTTTGAGTTTGTTGGTAGGCCATGTTTCTGGAGGTTGAGTTAACCACAAAGGACCTCTTCACCAGATCTTGTTAGCATGACATTTTCTGGGACTGATTCCTCTAGTGGCAATATATGTAGGGTTGTGCTGGGATGGTACGTATCTCCAGACATTGTTCAGTAGTGACTTTTGAATCTCCGAAACCCTGTCCGCTGCGTATGTGTTCGAAGAGTTTGGATTTTTTGCTATCCAGGCTAGTGTTATCTCTGAGTCACACCATGCAAAAATATTGGGCGAGTGTATCTCCAGACTGGCAATTGTAGATTTTATCAAGCTTGCTAGCAGCACGGCTCCACATAGCTCCAATCTAGGAATAGAAATTTTGCGAGGTGCGAGGTGCCACCTCGGTTTTTGCTGTGAGTAGTGTGGTGTGAATCTTCCCAAATGAATCAGTAGTCCATGAATTTGGATTTCGTTATGTGCATGATGATTTATCCACCGGGGAAGTGCAATACTCTGTAGTTGATTTAAGTCACTCTCCAAATCTTTCCATGCATTAGCTATATCGGAAGGTCCTTCTTGATCCCAATCATTTTGCAAAGAGTTTGCATTATTTGTTTTGCCCTTATAGTCACAGGGGCTAACCAGCCTAAAGGATCGAAAATTGAGGCGATTTTGGACAATAGAATTCTCTTTGTTAGACTATGACATCTTTGATCTGTTTTCAATTTAAAACGAAATTCATCCAGTCTTGGATTCCAATGAACTCCAAGGGTTTTTATGGTATCATCTTCTTTTATTTCCAAAATGCCTCTTTCTATTATATCTTCTGGTAGATCTTTTAGCAGGTCCTCGTTGTTGGATGTCCATTTTCGTAAATTAAATCCACCGCATTTCAAGAGCGTAATTATCTGATTTTGGAGCTGAATAGCCTCTGTTTTGGTATCTGCACCTGTCAACAAATCATCGATGTAGAAATCAGTGGCGAGAACTCTTTTGGCAATGGGATAACTGTCTCCTTCATCTGCTGCCAGCTGTTGCAGTGTTTTTACTGCTAGATATGTTGCAGGGGCAGTTCCATAAGTTACGGTATTGAGTGTAAATTCTTGAAGAGGCTCCTTTGTGCTTCTTCGCCAAAGAATTCTCTGATAGTTTCTCTGCGTGTCGGCGATCTTGATTTGTCTAAACATTTTTTCTATGTCAGCTGTGTAAACATAGCGATATTTTCTCCAGCGTAACATAATTTGCACTAGGTCTTGATGGACCTTCAGTCCACTGTATAATAAGTCATTAAGACTGGAACTAGAGGCCGATTTGCGTGATGCATCGAAAACAACACGGAATTTTGTAGGGGTGTTGTCAGTTTTATGCACAGCATGATGAGGTAATTAGTAAACTGCAGATTCGTCACCTGTATATGGTTTTGCCGGAGACATGTGGCCTAGCTCTAGATATTCGGTCAGAAATTTGTTATACTCAATTAGGGTATGAGGTACCTTTTGCGGCTTCTTTTCTATTTGGATTAGTCGAGCTTATCGCCTTTTTCCTTGATTGCCCCAGTTCTCCAGCGTTTTCCTTGAATAGCAGATTGACTATATGTATCTCCCATCGGAGTCCCTAGTGTGAGTAAGTTCTTAGTGTTGCTCACAGGCGTCATCTGCTTCAGTACTGGAATGGTTGTTTTCTATTTCCCAGAACTTTTCTAGGGTTTCTTCTATCTGCGTGAGCGATAGGAAGCTGGATAACTTCAGTGTGTTTTGGTTGGTATTTGGAATATTACCAAATAATATCCAGCCAAGCTTGGTATTTTGGGCAGCAGGCCGCCCTTTTCTTAATCCATCAGTTAATATGCTGGCGTAGACATCAGCTCCTAACAAAAGGTCTCTCGGGCCAGGTTGGTTAAAGGTGGGATCAGCCAAAATGATATCCCCGTATTTACTGATGTTAATCCCAGTGGTATGGGCTTCAGGCAAAAGCGTGTTTAATTTTGCAAGTACAAGAGCATCAACTGAGAGGTAGGACTCCTTTGGATGCCGCAGCTGGATGCTTATCTTTACTTTGTTATGTGCTTTGGCAGCTTCTGATTCTCCGACTCCAAAAATAGTGGCTCTGATATGCTGTTTTTGAAGTTTCAGCAATTGAACTGCGGATACTTGCAACCCAGGATCTTTTAGAGCCCAGTTCAGGTTCCAGTTGACCATATATATTCTTGGTTCTGATTATTGCGGCTGGTAGCAGAACATTTGAAATTTTCGATCTGCTTGTGTGGCAACTGATATTGTAACCTTGTTGGTTTTTCAATTTGGCCTTGGTGTTTTCTTCTAATGGTGAATTAGCCGGTGAAATACTGCTATTTGAAGATTTCTGATGCAGTAACGTATGATGCCTTTTGTTGCGTAATGCGCTGAGTTTGTGAGATTTGGATTTCTCGTTTTTGTCATGCATGAGACAATTAGTACAGAGATTACTGCGTCTAATGAATGCTTGCCTATCATCAATATTCATCTTTTTAAATTCCCCACATTGATAGAGATTATACTGCCTGTCACAGATAGTACACAAGCCTTTTATGGTGGCAAGGAAGGTTTTTTTGATATTCTTTCAATAGTGGGGCTCTTCTAGCTTCGAATTACTAATGCAATCTAATACCTGGTGACGCTTCTCCAGAAATTGCAGTAGACCATTTGTCGACGGCATTACTCTTGGGTGAGTCAAACTTTCTTCGGAAAGTCGAAGACTTTCAGCATCAAATTTTCTCATTGCAATGCAGACAATGATTGGACCCCACTCATCTGTATTACATTCCATATTTTTTAATGCTTACAGCCATTTCTTTATTGTGTCGTATAGCATGATTGTATCGTTTTGCGATCTGTGTTCTATAGTTTTTGCATCGATTATGGTGTTTATGTAGGTTGTAATTATTTTCCTATTGTTGTTGAAACGTGCTATTATTACCTGCAAGGCAGTATCGTAATTTCTATTATTTAATTGAAGATTGTTGATTACTCTTCTCGCGTCTCCCTGCAGCTGATAGGGGAGGTACTGCATTTTCTCCACATTACTTATCTGCGTATTGTTGTGGATTATGCTCGTGAAAATCTCGATAAATGGCTTCCAATCTATGTAATCACCACTGAACTTTGGTATCTTAATTGATGGAAGCTTGGGAAAATAACTGTTGTCTCTGCCTTGCTCGATATATTGCAAGGGCAATGCTGAACCCATTATCTTGCTATTTGAATTCTGTTCTGCCATTATTGGTGGCTTGTAAGATTCTGTTGTAACCGGTGTGGCTGTGCTTGTGGATGGCACGTTTGTCATTAAAGTTGGGGCTGCAGTTAGCGGCGTGAAAGGAAATGAAGCTACAGGCGTTTCTTCTGGATTGATGACTTGGCCATAATTAGATATTAATTCAATAGCTTCCTTATACTATAATATGTACGTTTTTTCGTACAAATTTCCTGCATGGTATGGATGATCCTCAGATATGAGCTTTTGTAATTGTTCATGGAGAGCCGAGAAAGAGGACGAGTGTTTTTCTAGATCTTGTAGTCTCTTGGCTAAATTATCTCTCGCTATCCTTTCACCAGTATCTCTTCTGTAGTTCCGCAAAGTGTCTGAAATTTGTTTGGCTAGTTCTTGTTGAGCCGAGATTATGCTTTCTTCTTTCGTTGCCATTATTTGGTGTATAACTATGCCTTGCCTTTGGAACTGCTTTCTGTAGTCACGGAGAGTACCTCCAAATTCAGTTCAGCACCCGTTGAAAGTTGTTTGTTAAAAAAAAAAATCTGAACTGCGTGTTAAGACATTTGTGTTTAATTGGCATGAAATCTTAACTGTGTGTTAAGATTTTTTGCTTTGTTTACAGCTGGTGAAATTGTAAGGCAAGTCTTAACATTGTTCTGAGACTTTGTCTTTTCTTTATTTGCCATAGGTATTTTCACGATGATCTGATCTGCTGCCGGCTAGAAGGACCATATAAAAGATTCAACTGTGTGTTGAATCAAGATGTTGTTGATGAGGTGCAAAATTCAACCGTGTGTTGAACTGAGCTGGTGAGATTTTAAAAGTCTACTTCAAGATCTATGATTCAACAGTGTGTTAAATCAAGATAGGCTTGAAGGGTGTGACTGGTTAAATTGCTTTGAATGACTAAGACTCAACAGTGTGTTGAATCTTGATATATTGGATGAACAATTCTAAACACTCTTCAAGTTAGACTAGACTTTATTGAATTATGCTAGCTTAATTTATACAACAACAATACAAAAAAAAACAATTAAACAAGCAAAAAATCAATTACTAAACAAATTGGTGGGTGCATTGACTTTATGGCAAAATATTAAAATTGGTTCGTCACTGTCGTCAGCGATTTTATTTACTTTACCGATGGAGGCGCAAAGCAAGTGGGTCAATTGCAAGAAGAAAAATGCGCTGATTAGCATAAAGTAATTAAATTATGCTGCCATGAGTCAGTGAACTCCGAATAGAAATATTTTATGACGAATTTAATTTAATTTAATTCTGATGATTAGAATGATGCTATGATGGTTGTTCAGGGCTGAACAGTGGGATTAGCATTTCATAGATACTAAGTCAATCTGAAATTAACTCAGTTTGATCCTAAGTCTGCAACTCTGCAGAAACTAATTGAAAAATGCTTCACTACTTTTCTTAGCGATAAGGTTTCACTGTTATTTATTCTGACAATTCTTGGGGTCGCGATGCTTTATCATCGACGAATTTTGCTCTAAAATTTTTCCCAATATTTGAAGCTTATTATGGTTTTTAATGACAAAATGAAATAATAAAATGTTGATTTGAATTGAAATTGAAAATTTTTCTATTAAAGTTTCTTATTGAGAATTTAAGATAAATTTATTTTCTCTTGGGTTCAACGTATTTGCTCTTGGGTTAAACTTATTTGTTCCTGGGTTAAACTTATTTGTGCTTGGGTTAAAGTTATTTCCTCTTGGGTTAAACTTATTTTCTCTTGGGTTAAACTTATTTGCTCTTGGTTTAAATAAATCTGCGAATGCTATATGTCCACCAAAAAGCGGATCGCAGCATTTTAATTATAAAAAAAACTTTTAGCTTCGTTCTTATGGCAACTTGTGATGCTAATTACTGTTTTTCGCATATTGATGTTGGTAGCTTGGGGAGTCAAAGTGATGGAGGTAATTTACATGCATTATAAACAAGAACATGTTTCCTTAAATAAGAACTTTTTCTTAGGTGTCGTCAGAAAATGTAAATTCGGATCCCAGTTTTTGGAAGCTCAACTACCAATTCCTCAAGATAATCACTTGCAAAAAACAAACAAAATGTTTCCTTTTTTTTGTGGCAGACGCTGCTTTCCCACTTAAAAGAAACCTAATGCGCCCATATCCAGGAAAAAATTAAGCGTAAATCAATCAATATTCAATTACAGATTGTCCCTAGCACGAAGAACTATTGAAAATGCTTTTGGTATTCTCGTTGCTTGCTGTAGGATACTTCGAACCACCTTACATTGCAGTCCTACAAATACCCAAAAAAATTGTTTTAGCCTGTTTAGCTCTATATAATTTTATGAAAATGAACCAGAGTCCGTCACAAGAAGTTGCCAAACAATATTGTCCAGAAACATATGCAGATTGGGTAAATTCACAGCATGAGTGGGATCCCGAATTTTATTTTCTTCTGAGTAAATAACAATCTTATCTTAAGTTTAATATCTCTCTCTCGGTTTAACATTTAAAAGTGAGCTTTGTTTTTTTTTTGTCTCAAAAAATAAATCTCATTATTCGGACTTTTCAGTTTTCTCAGCTTTCAATAGTTAAAAATGAGTTTTATTCTTTTCCTCAAGAAATAAACCTGTTCGAATAAGGTTCTTAGGAAAAGGAAAATTGGAATCGGCAACCACTTTTACTGTAAACGGCGTTTTTAAAAAAAAATGTAAGTTTAAGTTCAAAAATAGGATCAATCGCGCAACTTCTTCGTACGGTTGCTATACAAAAAATTTTAAAAAAATTGGAAAATTTTATGTTGTAACAAATATATGAAACAAAAATAGAAAACGTCCATTGATAAGTTTTATTTAATGAGGAAAAAACTAAAACTCATTTTTAATTCTTATAGTAGACGAAATATGTAAATCTCTGGCAAAGAGTTTTATATCGCTGTAAAATAATATAAGTATTTTTTTTATCAGTTAAAATTGAAAGAAAAAATATATGTCTTACACTGTTATTGGATTGGATTTATATATTCAAATTGAAACTTTCTTGATTTCAACGTAGGCAGCTAGTCTAAGTGCTGTACATAGACCCCTTTTATGAAAGAGATTTTTCTCTCACAAAAAACTAATAACAGTTATTTACGATCAGATTGCGGTAATTAACTTTATCCTGCGTAAAGCGCATTTGTATTTCCGTTACGAGTTTGAATATTTTTCCTCCTATCTAGAAATTTCAAAAAAACTTGAATGCTACCCCTCCATTTGCTCCTCTTCATCGCCTAGCAATTCTCAGATGAGAGTATTCGTTTTGAAGGTCTCATTGCCGATTTGGATTGCCGAAGCGAGGTTTTGAATATCCACTCTTCTGTGTTCTATTTGTTACCAATCCTATTATCTGCATTACGTCTGCTGCATTTCTTGGTGAGTCTTTCAAGTAGAGATGAAAACGTAGAAAGAAGGAGCAATTCAATCAGATTGCCGTCACTCAGTTCTGCGAATATTCACAATTGATTCACTCACATATAAAATAGCGGGTATTGGTTTTTTTCTTTTTAATCATGCCTAAATTAAAGTAGTCGCTTCAAAAACATATATTTTGAGGCTAGGATTTGTGATATTAAAAAAATTACGATATTTGTAATTATCTATTCAGATAGTGAGACTATTTTTTGACTCTTAAATAACCTCTAAAATGCAGGAAGATACATGAAAATATTGGGTCAGATGGACATCAACAAATTGTATGAAATAAGGGAATTTACCTCCTTAGTGGATTTGATTCTGGCCCACCATCTTTTGGACCACAATGATATTATTCCCCATAACATTTTTTTTTTACACGAAAATTTATCAGGATTTAGTGAAGCTAAGCGCAGAAAAATGCACAATAATTTTCCTTGGCGGACCAAACATAATTTTGGCGCTTAGATAGAGACAAATGACTCAACTCTTCCTGTACATTCAATCATCTTTCGTCAGTTTCATAGGGCGCTCATAATTGAATCTGGTATATTTTGATAATATGATTTAAAAGTCATCCATGACGACCACCTATCGGGAGGGAAGAACTTAGCCTCCGTGCTAGGGAATTTCTTTCCAGTGCATTGAGAAAAGAAAATGGTATTATCTATTCTGCAGTAAAATCACTGCATTAATCAACCAAAATGGATAACAAATCATCTTCTAGTTCAGTCTCCACACCCACTACGATCCGTTCTTATAAGTTAATAATAAGATTTTATACTTAAGGAAAAAAATAAATACCTGGCCAACAAAAATCCATTGAGCTAGGATTTTGGCTGATTTTATTTCTTAAACACCCTCAGGTGTTTTCTTCGAAAACAGATTTTTACCGAACTCTACTTAAATGGGATGCAAAATAAACGAGGATGAAACCCGAAAAGACGAAAAGTGGAGTGGATATTTTCGAAGTGAAATCAATTGAATATTTTACTTTAAGGACATTTTCCAGCCTACTCTGACTCCTACCATTTTTTTTTTTGCAAATATAATTAGATTTTCCACCTCCGATTTATCGAAAGGTTCCAAAAAGTTTTTCTGTGGTTGTTGTTGACAGCAAAGGTCGCATTCTCATCTGCGCCTTGTGTTGGCATCATCCGCAGGGATTATTAAGAAGAAAGTTTGAGAATTTCTTGAAAGTTTATGCTCTTAGGTGGAAATCACCCACCGGCATCGCACCGGGTCGTCCTAATATGCCCATTTACTTGTCATGTGAAATTATGAATTTAAATTATAAATATGGTTTTTGTTTAACAATATACATATAACTGACAAGGGTTAATAAAACGTAAATTCATACGGTTTACAGAACCGTAGAGCAGCCCCGCGTGTTCCTATGTAAAAAACAAATAAACAATGACAATATTGTCCGGGGTGTAATAATTTAAAATTTTAGTTATGGGCTTATTTATGACTTTACCCTTTATGATTATGTATCGGACTGTTATGGCAAAATGAACATAAAATCACTGAATTTCACCTTTATTTTGAGAATTGTATTTATAGCAGCAGAAGAACAATTTTCAAGGGTTCGGGTCTGGTCACAAAAATGCTAGGTAACATCTCTTGGGCCAGCCTACATAATTCAAATTCATATTATATTTGGAATTTGTAAGCAGACATTGTCTAGACAATTTTTCTTATTATTAATGTTGACAGGTATTTGGCTTATGCGGGTCCTATCTCTATAATTATATCTACACATTTTGGGGTCTATTGTTTCCATTTGGAGTGGGAATAATATCTTCTGTCTATTCAATAAAATAATTTATACTGGAAGGGTAAAACCCCTTTAATCTTTTCTGAAAAGGTATACTTAAGTTACCTTAAGGATACGAGGACTTATAGCCTTATGAGATCATGGCTGCGTAAGTTTCAGGATATTTCATATTGAATAAGAAAATATTGAATTTGTTTAGTTGATTCGTTGGGATACAGTTTAATTAGCACACTGGTGCTACTTTTTACTATTTCTATTTAAATATCTATTTTAAATTTCTTGTTCTCAAAAGATGGTTTCATAGAACTCATGGTTCATTGTTAAAAAGATAACTATAAGGATCAATTGAAGAATTGGTGGTCAGGTCAGGTTCTAGTGGCTTTTATACTTTATAATATAATTATGTTAAATTACAATCTCTTTACTGCTTAACTGTTTATTTCCATGCGGCTTCAGAGCAGTACCCAACGCTTAGTTTATATGTGAGTATATCTGCGTTGATATTCACAAATTACCCACATATAAAGGTTTGTCTGCTTGGTTGTTACCCAGTGTGCAACGTTCTCGTTTTCGTTACGAAAAAGAGAAGATTTTATCGGTTTAGCAATGAAATGATCTCGCCATGATATCATCAGCGTTATGTTTTCGGACCGCCTAACCAGGGGTGGCCAAACTTCGAAGTACGGGGTCTACCTTACAATTCAGAATATCGTAGCGGTCTACCGTCAGCAACGGATTTAAATAAAACGCAATATCTTCCTCAAAAAATCTGTAGGTTCTTTCGAATGCTCCAGATTTGAAAAATACTTATGTCGCACCAATCCATTAATTGGCCGATGTTCGTAGATACTCTGTAAATGTTAATGCCTTCGTTAAAAGGGAACACCATGAAACTGAGGACTTCTTCGCGAGTTCCAAATATTTCGAACTTCTCGTGTAAGTTCTCCAACTGTTTGGCGAAACTTTGGAATCCCCGATTTAAATTATGTGTCCTCTCGCTGCAAATTGTTGGTAATTCTTCAATCCGCCTACTCTTAGTTGGGATACATGCACCAGAATCTTTTGAAGGTTTTAACTAAGCTTTTCATATCAATCAAGGTTGTCTTTCCTTGCAGACTTAGGAGGCGCATAAAAATATTTCATGGCATTGAAATGCCATTGATTTACAAAAGAATTTCCTCTTTATTTTTACCATATGAATGTCGCTTCTTTTGAGTTTGTGCCTGGCTTCGTAAAAAAGATTGCTGTGCACATAAGCCAGTTTTTAACTCACGTACCTACTTCTAGTTTTTAATGCTTTTCGACATTTGCGTTTTTTTCTAGTGCTATACCTGAGTTACAAATAAGACAAACACATTTATCATTTATCCTTGAACATACCGGTAAAGAGCACTCTGATAATGATAACCTTTTTCCGTATTCGACAACCTTGCCCGCTCATTTGAGCGGACTATACTGACTGAGAACACAAAGGCTCGTTTTTTTTATTATAGTACGGGAGATAAAGAGAGAGAGAGAGAGCTATCCGTTACTCACCCCACGTGAGGCGGCGCAATTATCTGAAAATGACAATTTATTGTAATTTTTGTTCAATTGATTTTACTCTCGCGGGCAACCAAAAACGTCTTGGCCACCCCTGGAGGTTTACAAGTTGAAGATATTTCCCCTCAAATCGCAGAAGCGATAAGAAAGTGATAAATTTACATACCAATAAAAACCTCGGAAAATTATCGTTTTTTGATCGCTTTCTTATCGAAAGAAAACTTAATCGAGTTTGGATCCAAAATATGTATTATACATTTCGTATCGTTAATGTTAGTGACTCCGGATTTTAATTAATAGTGGCGTATGTTTTTAAAATCTATCTGGATAAGGAGTAGACATATCCATTTAGTCTCTGCATTTATTAGGTTCATCTGATTAAACTGTATCTGCTGTTCATTTTTGTATTTTTTTATGTAATGTGATTATAATTATAATTTAAGTAGACCTCAGATCTGATTTCTCCATGTTTACTGGTGATTGGTTTGTTCCAGATTAGTTTATGGCGTAATTAAAATATTTTTTTAAGGTCGTCCATATCCGCGTCGGTTGTATTAATCCTGCTGTAACAGATTCCTGCAACTCAAAACAAAATATATTATTAGCTGGGAGACTGAAGATACCTTTCAATAGTTTTATTCACATAAATTGATTTTAAGGTTATATTTTTATGATATCCAAACCATTTAAAGTGAATTGATACGTCATCTACTATTAAGTTCCTCAGGTTGCTCTGAAAATAACCGTTTTTTATATTAAAAAAAAAAACAATGCTGTATTCTTGCTTTTGTTTATCTAATGCGCCTAAAACATAATATTACAAAGCAAAACTTACTCACCTCTTTTATAATATTTTAAACTTGTTAATTTGCTTTAATTGTAAGAAAAACTTATCACTTCTGCACTTACGCACGACCAAATACAAAATGCAAGACTATATCAGAAATCGACAAATCCTCAATCCTGTTCTTTGTTTTCAAGAAGAGAGATTCAGAGATTCGATGGCAGTCGCTCAAACGATAAAATTTTCTCACTTTTGGAACGAAAACGAGAACTTTTGCAGTTTTTAACTCGTACACTTACAATTCCGTTTTTTTTTTGTCAGCAAGCGATAAGAAAACGGATTTATGTAACGATAAATGAGATTTCTTGCACACTGGGTAGTTACGGTCCTTAATTCGTTAGTTCCTTTAAAGGTGTAATAATAAATATCTAGAAATTAATTCCAAAAAATTATCTGGTCAATTACGGTCGGTGGTTTTGTGATAGATTTTGCGAAATAACATTGATGAGATCCTTCCCAAAATAATCATTACAGAATTTGTTAAATTTTCCCATCAATGAGGCACCAACTGAAGGTCCGTTAAATACCTTTCTCTCTTAAAGCAATTGTTCCATATATAATAAGTACATCGATCTTTTTTCCACCGGTATCATACTTTTACTCGAATCCCTGCAGAGAGGAAACAGTATCAGAGTTGACAAATTCATGTTAAAAATTATGCTGAAAAGCTTTTGCCTAAGTGCTCTTGATTTATTTTTAATAGCACATGTGAGGGAAAAAGGAAGACATATGTACAAAGTTCACTTAGTGGTATCTTGCTGCCATGATAGAAATTTTATACGCCCCAGCCCTATCCTTATCAATAAATTATGCTTGTTCTTGAAAAGTTGAAAAGGTCTTTTGAGGGTATTCCTTATAACAGTTTTCTTGTTTCCATTTAATTTTCTATTCTGATATTGCTTTCTCTTAGATACTAGAGATTAAAAACCAGTTGTCCAAGTCACATCATCGTTCTGTGAAAAAAAAAACACAAGAGCGAAAGAACTTTTCCTCCAATCTCTCCTCTCCTCCCAACATCTTATATCCCCGTATAGTACCGTTTAGCCTGTGGTTTTCATAGCTCTCTAACCTAAACTGTGAAAATTCTGCAATGATATTTATTATGAATGCACGAAAGATGTTATCGCTTTAGGTAAGGGCTATATTTTTCTAACCTGTCTGTCAATCCATCCAAGGACTATATTTACATAGATATGCAGAAAAAATATCGAACTTTTCGACCCAGCGATCAGAGAGGTTTCATCAGTGTGGTTATCTCTAATCACCTATCACAGCAGTTCGATGATAGAGGTTACATACACTATAAATATATTATTATATATATTCATTTTAATACTGGAATCAGAATTTTCCTATGCATACAGATACTACCCTTGCGCCTTAAGTTTGGTATAGGAAGCGAAGTAGAATCTCTTATAAAACTTAATGTGAGGAGAGTACAATGAGTAAAATATTTTACAGTCATTAAATTGTATACCATCTACACAAAAGACCGATTCTTACGTTGAGGACTATTTGTGGAAGAACATTAATAAACAAAAGACCGATTCTTACGTTGAGGATTATTTGTGGAAGAATATTAATAAACAAATTAAATAGTAGTGGCCCCAACATTGAACTCTGAGGGACACCAATGATCAATTTTGAAGTTTCATGCGGATTAGATGGGAATTTTCGGAGCAAGTTTATAGTAATTCTACTCATTCTCTAAAGATTTGCGATTTTACTAAGGAGAGAAATGTATTTCTTGTCAAATACCTTCGAAAAGTCAAGAAGAACTAAAGCACTGAATTTATTCTACTTTAAAATTTTTTATATGAAATTTTTCTTTGGATAAAAATTTAATGCTAAAACTCATGCAACTGTAAATGTGTACAAAAATATACTATATAAATGTTGAAACCTACAGATTTTCAGAAAGCTAGAACAAAAATATGTAATAAAGGCTTTTAGATAGTATCAAGTAATTAATTATAACATAAAATAAAGAAAACATTTAAGGAATTTCCTCCGGTAGAATAACTAAATTTTATGAACACTCAAATTTTAAAAATATCCTCCGTAAACAAACTTGCACCAATTTACCATTCAGAAAATTCGAAACATTCAGTTTTGTTTCCTCTTAAATTATTGAAATGATGAAGCTCATCTACCCACCGTTGAAATGTAAGCAAGTAACAAGCGCTGCTTTAATTGATCCATTTAATTAAGCTGCCGTGTAGTAAAAGTCTTCAGGCTCAGACAAATCCTTTCATTCTTCATTCATGACTCTTCGCAGCGTTATCGGATTTTTTTCTTCTTTCTATTCTATCCGAGACGGAAGCCCTTTCTTTAGCTCGCGATAATGTTGAAAGTCGTAAAAGCGTAATCCTTTGGAAAAAGGTTTACAAAGTTAATTGAGAAAATAAAATGATTCCATCATGGAACAGGTTACCAAGTCCTTAACTAAAAGTCCATTGTTGGAATTTATAAAGCTGCTGCTGTTTGCTACTATGCTTTCTGGCTTTGTTCGAGCCATAAAAACGTTCCTTTTTCGGATTGAAAGGGAAAGTTGAATGTATGGATGTGCTATGAATATTACTCAGCACCCTGCTGCCTGACTGACTAACTGACTGGTGTGAGGTGATTGCTTCAGGTATTGGGAAAATCCTCCAGAAATTGAGATATTTATATTCTTGAGGAGTAATAATTTTTGTAAAGGGAATGCTATTAGGGAAAATTGGTGCGGGAATCAAATTCTTAAAAAAAAAAAAAAAAACGAAGGACTGCTAAATTGTTTGAAATAGTCCTGCGGATAAAAGTAAAAGACTTTTTTTTTTACATTAGTTATTGTTGCTTTATTTTTTCACTTTTTTGATTAGGTAATACAAAACTGGGCCATATAAGGTTTCAATTTTTCACCTTTAAGTTAAAGGTGTCAAATCTTTAAATTAAAATTTATCCTGCCAATGGCCTAGAATTTGTTATCGATGGGAGTTAAATAATTTATTTACAATTATTTTCTAGGATAGCAGATAAATTTCGGGGGTTATATAAGGGTCATTTTCGGAGAGGAAATGATACCAAGTAATATAAAATGTTAAAAAAAGTAGAGCACATTAGAATTAGTAGAATCAACATATGAGATGCTGCAATAACACGTCCTTTAGCTCATAATCTGTATATTCAAGTTTACCTGATTTTTTGATTATACATTTTATTTATTTGGACAAATTGTAAACAAAACATGATTTAAAAATTCAAAAAAAGAAGGAAACTAGTCTAAAAGTGGCCTAAAGATGACGGGAAGAATAGAAATATTCGAAGAGAAAGATTCGAATTTCGAAAAAAAAACATATATGTTCAAACTCAATTATTATATGCCCGGAGAAGCTTGAGCTGGGTAATTTTTCCCCATTTTTTTTTCGAATAATTTCGGCTATTTTTAACAGATTGATTATCTGCAGGACTGTATTTATAAATTTTGATATTTGTGAATTCTCAAAATAATTTAAATTTAAACGTAGTCATATAAACAAAGCTTTTGTTAATTGCATGTTATAAAGTGAATTCATGAGATTAGTAAAATAGAAAAAGTGAAATATATTAAAAATACTTCTTATAAGTGACTTAAACAATTTATTAATTCATTATACCTTACCTATGTACTCTTTAACTATTTAACTTGAAAGAAATTTAAATAAATTTTTTAAAATTAAGGATTGCTTAGGCCTCATTTTATACTGAGCTGAAGGAAGGTCCAGAGTCTGATCGACCAAATAAAAAATTTGCGTTCGCTACAATGATAGCGAAAAAGTGGCCCAGTTAAGGAACATGATCACCTTATTTGAAAAAAAGATTAAAAGTCGGGCTCCTCAGTTAAAATTAAGTTTCGAAGGAGCACAATCATTTTAAATATAAAATATAAGTAACAGAGTCTAATCCAAGATAGAGATAATATAAGACGACCCATGATCAAACCTTCTTAGACCAAAAGCATATCGCACTGCGGAGTTAAAAACCACATTAATTTTTGCGCGGAGTTGCGTATGAGCCTATTTTACGGAAGACCCCACATCACATATGACATTAATAGAAGTATAAGCAACCTAACAAGCATAATGCGTGTATTTATAGGTACAAAGGCAGCTGTCGTCAATAGCTTCCGAAGAGTACAATAACTCTTGCACGCAAGGCTATCAATAAAATCAGTCCATACCAAAGGTCTATTAAAAGTTAAACCGAGATTCCTTACAGAACCGATAAATGAAATGGAACTATTGTTTGAAAAAGGGGAAGTGCTCAGCTAATATCGTATATAATAATGGTGCTCGTCTCTTCATATTAAGGTCGAAAGCATTTCTTGAAGCCTAACCAAATATTTTCTCGCGAGATCATCGTCTACTCGGCAAATAGCATATTCCATCATCCTTCTCAGCATGCAAGATAATACGCATATGATTTGCGCATCATATTCTCGTGAAGATAAATTTTTTCGAGGAAGATTATCATCTTCTTTTTGCGGATATCACGTCCTTCGGAAAGGAATGTGCCTCGAATGCCTCGTAAACATTTAGTATAAACGATAGCTAAATCTGTAGAAGATAAATGAAAGATATCGCTAAGAAATCATGTCAAAGAATTACGTGAGTACTGCCTGGAAGAGAGAAAAGTGATATCACCACATATCCTGAAATTATCACCATGGTAATAGAAGCAATTAGATTATTTTGAAACATATCTTTATAAAATGGTGGAGCAAAGTACATATGTAGGAAACTTCACTCTAACTTGCTCCGAACGCCTTAATAGGGATGGTAATCGCATAGCAATTGACTCTGATATATATATGTCTTTACGAACGGTTTGAAAATGGATCTAGGAGTGGGAGCCGGGGTATACTCAGCGCTCCGTGCAACATACGAATCGTCTCGCCTACTGGGTCACTGTAGTGTGTTCCAGGCGGAGGTCCTGGCAATTTGCAAAGCAGAAAGGCTGCTGCATATAACTTACACCGTACCTAGCAGTCGAGGCACATGGACTTGTATTGACAGCCAAGCTGCAATCATGGCTTTGGACTCGAGCACCATTAGATCGCTCGTCAAACTGGGCGGTAACCACAAGGTTATTCCTTGCTAGGTGCGTTGGTCACGATAACATATCTGCAAACGAGACAGCGGATGTCCTGGCCAGAAAGGGTTCAGCTATAATATATGTCGAGCAGAGGTCGGCCCTAGGTCGGCCCCTAGAATCAGTGAAGAGGATGCTAGACGTACAGGCCTGTAAGCTGGCAAATCGCAGATGGGGAGAATTGACCACATGTGCGATTTTCAGACAGTTGTAACCTGAGGTTTTTCCTAGGAGGACTGAATCTCTGCTAAGGTGGAACTGTAATAATGTGCGTAACTTTATCGCAGTTATTACGAGGCACTGGCTCTTCGGTAAATATTCAGAGCGCATGTAAGCTCCATACAATGACTTCTGCAGAAACTGTATGGACGAGGACCGGTTAAGAGCACCTGCTGTACAATACCCTAACTTTACCAAACGTAGGAGGAATGCGCTCGGCAGCTACTTCTTCGGCGAATTGGGGGAGCTAGCAAACAAGGATTTGGGGGACCTGGTATGGTGCATTACCACTTGCGGCTAGTCCACAAATCTGAGGTATCTTTTCCAGGTAGGATCCCAATAAGGTGGTATCACAATGGACCACAAATGGTATAAGTGAGACTGATCGCATGAGATCGCGCTTTGGCCACCACTCTAACCTAACCTAACCATGCTCTGAGCGCTTTACTGAATTAACAGACCTAAACTTTCTGGCAAAAATAAGAAATAACCGGTTTATATTCCGAAGGTGATAACTGGAAGATTTCTTCTAATCATCGTGCTGATGATTTCTCGTCTCAATGTTTGCTGGGTAACAACCAGTGTTCAAACCAACATTAAATAGCCACCTGGAAGTAAAATAGTTTAAATGTTTCTAATTCCAAGTTTTTCTAATTATTGAAAATAGGTTGGGAACGAAACGATGTATACCTACCTACAAGCATATCGATAAGGCAGCATTTAGTGGAGATAACAATCAACACCTCATGGCTACATTCCACATAAATAAATCCGGGACACAATCCCATAAGAGGAAAGTAACTTGTCTTCGCTAACAGTGCGCGAATTAAATGGAATTAGATTAAGTAATCTGTACATTTAAATGAATCTTTAAAATAACAAATTAGCAATATTGTAATAGATATCATATTGTATAATTATAATCCTAATAGCTTTAGATAGGCAAAATTAGGAACGGCAACAAAAAATGCACAAAATTCCAGTTGCTTTGCACAGCTGCTAGGGTCAATGTACTCTTCTGACCTACGCACAGCTGCTAAGGTCAACGGACTTTTCTGTTGCTACCTACGCACAGCTGCAAAGGTCAACGTACATTGGTTACTATGCGCAATGTAAAATAATTTGTTGGAGCCGTGCGGAATTCAGAGGCAATATAAGTCGCAGCCCAACTTGAATCTTTCTTTTATAGTATC